>WNWK01046923.1:0-7500 GCA_009830355.1 Cherax destructor
AACACTAACCTCACCAGACGTAGCTGGACAAACATTCACCAACACTAACCGCCACCAGACGTAGCTGGACACACATCCGAAACACAGAACGTCACCACACTTTCAAACACTGAACGTAATGCACCACATTCACACATCACGGTACATCGCAAACAACAATAATGTTGTAATACACCTAACATCCACACATCACGGTACATCACAACACAAAATTAATGTTATAATATAGGCTAACCCATCATCACAGCACATCACAACACAACATAAATGTTATAATATATGCTAACTTCCATACATCACAGCACATCACAACACAACATTAATGTTATAATATATGCTAACTTCCACACATCACAGCACATCACAACATAACACAGCATCAGAGACACTAACAGAGACACACTGGCCAGGCTGCAGCACCCACCTCCAGAATTCTTTTGATCAAGAGATCGAGACTCCCGACTTGGTGGCTTAAATTTTTTTATCCTCGATTTTGTTTTGTGTTATTGATTGTGAATATTTTTTGTTGTAAATATTGAAAAGATGAGAAAACTATAGATGTGTAAATTGAAAGAGACAGTATTTAACGTTTTATTAATTATTTCTCGTTTGATTTCATCTTGTTTCAGACATTTACATAAGTATGTCCTTTGCCTTGTCTACAAGAGACTCAAACTTGCCACTTCTTCAAATATTCACATCTTTCTGATGGGTATCTTCACAATTACACTAAACCAACATTATCAGTTATATTTAGTCAGAAAAAGGATATATAAAAATAAATATCTATAGGAAAGACCCGCTGTAGTGAAGACCTTTATAATAAGGAGCCCACATCTTCCAGTACTGTGAGTAGAGAAGTGGTTGTGAAGTCGACAACCTGTTAATAACACTAAGACAGAATGGAAAACCATTATTGACATAATGCTTCACTTGGAGACAACTTTCACAATTCTGTACAGTGCAAATAGTACATTGTAATCAGAGTCTATGTAGACGAGTAAAACACATAGAACTTTCTTTTCTTCTGTTTTTCTTTAGAGTCTGATAACTTGTGGGGGTTCAGTCTATATAGATACTTGAGGACATGAAACAAGTGATTCTACTACTACTACAACTACTGCTACTACTGTAGAATTTATTTTTATTCTGATCAGTATAATTATGGACCTTTTTGGAGTTCGTTTTTATCTTTCACTGTAAAAAATTAACGAGAGGAAATAGGAGTCGAAAATGGTACACATTTCATTGTCACTAACATTAAGCTAACTTTAGTTACATTTACGTGGGCTCATCTGTTCGCGAATCTTATTTCTATATACCTGAAAGAAAGCATTGCGATTGGTCTTTGTTTCTCTTGCAACTTTAATTTCTAATCCTCGTTTTATACTTTTTTAGTTTTTTTTCTTCTTAAATTGAATATAGTGTTCAGTAAGGTGACTTACCTTAGATTCTCCTGTAAATCCCTTTCTTTACAATCAAGGGATGTTCGAGTGCTTTGCTAATCCATTTAGGGTCATCCATTAGGAATATGTGCACCTTGGCTAGCTTGTACTTGGGAAAAAGTCGTATTGGCAGCCATCATCACCTTGTATCAGGTCTCCCTCGTGACAGTCCCTAGCCTCAAGGTCACTCCAGTCCACATCTCAGTCATTCCTTAGCTCCATATAATATGCAGCACGAAAATTGTTGACCTTATCTCTACTACTGTTATCAAGGTAATTACATGAGATATTAAAACAAAATGATTTGTGATCACTTTCTCTAAGCACTTCATTAACATCAAGATTATCTATCAGAGAATCGTTGCCAGAATCGAGTCCAACAGGTTATTTCCTCTAGTTGTTTCTGACACAAACTGTTTTGATAAGCAGTCCTGGACAATTTCAAGAAAGTTATTAGACTCTATATTACCTGTCAGATTACTCCAATCGATTTGGCTAGATGCCTAAGCAATTTCATCCCAAAGAACTTTCCATAGTCAGTACCTAGGTGAGGACCTTCGAGGAACTGCAGCCAACATATTCCGCTGCGTTCCTTCCATCTTTGTATTGTTTCTGATGCTGCAGTTTAATTTTTCTTACCATACCTTGCAACTTCGCCCCGATTCTTGTTGACTCTGTCAGTGTGGAATAATTTATTTCCCTGTACGTGGAATTCAGCAGCCATGTTGTGTTTCTCAGAGTGAACCAGGTCTCAGTTATTGCAACAATATGTATGTTTCTTGTTAGTCTGGGCTAAGCTATTTTATATCTTTCTCTCCAGCTATTTCACTAACACTGGAGACATGCACGTGGCACTAGTTGCATCAACCTTACCATAGTAATATTTCAGTAACACATATTAATAGTTGTATCAACCTTACCACAGTAATATTTCGGTTTACATGCAGCCAACTGTAACAGCCTGATTGATCAAGCCCTGATCCACCATTAGGCCTAGTCACAGACCGGGCCGTGGGTGCATTGACCCTCTAACCCTCTCCAGGTATACTCTAAGTATCTTGCAATTTGTATGAAATTCGACAAATTTCCGAATTCTGATCACTTTATTGGGAAGTTGAGATTGGTAAGTGGGCCGATTCTTGTACTAAATCGACAGAATAGAAGGAATACAAGTGAAATAGTTATGAGATTGGACGAATAGAACAATATAATTGGCCAAAAACAGGGCGTAAATTAAGCGAAATCACCGGTGAGTAAATATCGCTGAGACCGCTAACTTTGCTAGATCGTATTTCCGATTGAATACGACAAGGAAACACACCCAGAACGATGGAAAATGACAGGGAAACACGTCCAGAACAAATGAATATGACGGAAAACCGTCCAGAACAATGGAAAATGAGAGGGAAACCCACCCAGAAAGATGGAATATGAAAGACAAAACCGTCAAGATCGATGGAATATGACTGGAAAACCCGTCTAAAACGATAAAATATCACAAGGAAACCAGTCCAGAACGATGGAATATGACAAAAAACCGTCTAAAACGATCAAATATGACAGGAAAACCAGTACAGGGCGATGGAATATGACTGCGAAACTGATCCAAGACGATGAAATATGACAAGGAACACGCTCAGAAGGATGGAATATGACAAGGAAACCCGTCCAAGACGATGGAATATGTCAAAGAAACCAGGAGAGAACGAAAGAATATGACAAGGAAACCTGTCCAGAACGATGGCATATGAGAGGAAAACTGTCCAGAACGATGGAATATGACAGGAAAACCTGCTCTTTCAACACTCATTTCACCTGGCCCACAGGCTCTGACCACATCCCAGTCATCTTACACATCTCTCCCAACCCTATCCTCATCTCAGCCAGACCTTCCTTCTCCTACAAGAACGCTGACTGGGATGCTTTCAAACAACACTCAGAAAATACTAACCTCACCTATGACTACAACAACAAACCTATCTCTGACACTGACACTGAACTTGATCTCATCCAGGACACTATTACACAAGCAGCCAACTCCGCATTACCAAAGAAAACTCACACCACTTGTTATTCTTTCAAACCCTCAATCAGAACAAGAAGATTAATTAGCTGCTACCACAACCGCTTCCTCTACAACACACACAGATTTAATCAAGTCCGATTAGATCTGACTTACCTCAGAAACAACATTCTACACAGTCTAGACAAAGACCACAACTCTCATTGGTCACAGCTCATACTACAAGCAGACAAACAGCGAATTAAAAACACAAAAGCCTTCTGGAACTTTATAAAAAAAATCAGAGGCACCACTCCCACCAACAAATTCAAACACATCAGCCACAACAACACACACATCTCAGACCCGCAGGCTGCTACTAACATCTTCAAACACATCTGGGAGAACATCTTCCACCCTCACCCACCCCACCCTAACGCTATCCAACACATTCAGAACATAGAACACTGGAACACTACACACACACACGAAACAACACCAGACAGCCACATCTATCTGAACTCTCTTACCTCCTCCCAAGAACTCGACACTCCTTTCACCAACACACATTAAAACTCTCCTCAGACACCTACCTCTCAAGGTTCCTTGTGCCTCTGGCCTAAACCATATTATCCTAAAACACCTTCCTGACTCTATCATTACTGCCTACACAAACCTCCTCAATGCCTCCCTTGCTTCTGGATACTTTCCTTCCCTCTTCAAAGCTGCTACCGCTATCCTCCTTCCCAAAACCAAAAAAGACCACTCTGACCCTAGAAACTATCGCCCCATCAGCCTCCTCGAAACATTAGGTAGTCTCTTTGAAAACTCATCACCCATCGTCTTCGCAGATACCTGGAACACAACTCACTTTTTCTGATGGCCAGTTTGGCTTCAGAACTCGACGATCCACACAGGATGCCATTAACATAATTCTCAACTACATCCATATAAACACAAAAGAAAGAAACAGGACAGCCCTGGTTGCAAAAGACGTTGAAAAGCTTTTGACACAGTTGGCACGAAGGGCTCAAACACAAACCGCCCTCACTACTGTAAACTCCTCAGCCTTCCTTGATGGCCGAAACCCGAATCAAATTTCAATTTTTCTACTCAGACTACTTACACTAAATGGGGGGTTTCCCCAGGGATCTGTCCTCTCCTACCCTCTACATTTTATACACTAACGACATTCCAACACCTGTATACCAAACTCCATCACACTAGCCTATGCAGACGACTTTTAAACCCAAACCCCTCACGCCAATATAGATACATTCACACAAAAAACAGAATGGGTCGACAGGATTGCCATCTGGGAACAAAAAGGGAGGATAAAATTTTAATGCAGCTAAATCCGCCCCATTTTTTTTAATATGGGGAAAGTGATCCCCCATTACCTGTCGGGCCGGAACAGCTGACCCCCCACCTCATCCCCATCACACAATCTGCCACAGCCCTTTGGGCTTTCTTTCCCATTTTTTCAAAAAGGGCCCTTCCTCAAAGCATGCAGTACCCGGGGAAGGCCCTTGGGGGGCCCAAAGCCAACATCCCCCCAACCCCCAAAACCCACCCCCCCACAAATCCCAAAACCCTCCGCTGAAAACCCCATTCTCCTCTAGCCCCTCTTTTTCAGCCAAAACAAACTTATTTAAAACCGCAGCGGCCCAGAACAAGGCTCTGCGCTGGGTTTGATGTCAGATGGGGGGGATTTTTGCCACAAGCGGGGGTTTCCATACCCAGAGACATCCCCCCCTGAATCTCCCCGGAAGTCGCCCAGTGACAGAAAATAGACAAAAAAATGAGAAAACATGACTACGGGGCCCTCTCCTTGACAAGACATTCTCAGACCCACAAACCAACACAATCTTTTCTTCCTTGTATGATCCTGCCCTAACCCTTTTTTTTAAAAACCCTTTTTGGTTCCCATAAGGTACCTTGGGGTTTCGTCCCCCTGACCCACTTTCGCCTTAGCTGCGGGGGTTAACCCGGCTCAATCTTCCTCCCCCTCTAACGAATCTTCGCCCCCCCCCTCCCCCCGTTCACCCCCCCTGTAGTCTCCCCAAAGGGGAGCCTGCCCTGTTATCAAGTCTATCCCACGATCGCCTTAGGCTGTGGGCACTCCCTGAAAATGATAATTTCGAAATGTATTTCATATGAGTGGTTTGATGCTAGTGTAAGGATAATGAGCCCATATAATTGAAATTTAAAAATAACTTTTCCCCCAATTGCCAATATTCGAGGACCATTTTTAACGGCCCCAAACCGAAAGGGTGTGAAATTTGAATTTCCCAAATTTAATTTTAATAAAAACCAAATAAATATTTTTCTATTTTATTATACTAATAGACAATATCAAAACATTAATGGAACTTTTTTCCCAAAAACATTTTGTAGGTATAAAAAAATAAAAAAATGAACCAAAGAGCAAATGGACACATTGCAAAGGGATAAAACTTCAAGCCCCATATTCCTGAATTTCCTGAAAGAACAATAATTTAGATCATAATTTCTACAATAAGGCTAAAGAATTTTTTTCCTTCTTGATGCATAGATTTACTTTGCATATGGCAGAGGAAAATGAGGATGACATGATTTTTCGTTTTTTCTCAATACTTCCCTTAAATATCTTGATTTGCACTCCATTGACCTAGCATTTTATCAAACCTATCGTTTTTGTCAAACCTCACACTGTCATCGCCTTTCTACATTGGTACTGCACGGGAGATGGCAAAAGGTCATCTGGTTCTGGACTGACTCACTTTCCTCCAAAATGCAGAGATATTTGGACTTCTTTTGGGAGGATTCACAAGAACAATTTCATTGATATGGAATGACAATATGAATGTTCTGTACACATCCAGACCACTACAGAATTCATATATGCACTAGTTTTTTTTTATAAATATTTATTTACTGAAATAAAATGTTGCCCTGACGGGGGACCGTTTTTTACGTTCTTTTTTGTTACTTTTTCAATTGAATGGTACACTCATTATGCATATCTAACTCTAAAATCTCAAAATATGCCAAAATATTCATTTAACATGGAACAAAATAATACTTGGACTTGGAGAGTATAATCACAGTGTATATGAGTGGAAGGAGAGCAAAATCCGGCTCTGGGGACGTTAAGTTAGAAGTGTTTACATTTTGGTCTAACCAATGGAAGAAGAGACGCGGTCTCACCAGCTGGAGCACTCACGAAGGCTTGTGATTGGTCGAAGCAGAGAACGGGAACCAGATGGTGGGGGAGTAGGATGACATGCGCCAAAAATACGTATTAAGGACCTTATTTTAACGGTCCTGCCCGGTAAAGGGTTCAGTCCCTGTTCAAGGGGTTTAGCCTCAATAGGGGCAGTCCCCCGTTTTTAGTCCCATTACAGGACCAACCTCCAGTGCCTTACCCCTCACTTAAAATCTTTTTTATCCCCTTGTTCCCTTTAAGTTTGTTTCTCCAAATCGGAAGGGTTTTATTTTTATATCTCCTCTTGTTTCAGTGAATCTGCAGAGTAGTACAATTGTTTGGCTTTTTTATTAGTTTGGAGAACTGATGTAGTGTTTAAAAACTCTTTTGTTAAAAATCCCCGTCTATTGCCCTGCCTTTTCTACGACTAAGACGACCCCTTCCACCCTTTGTTCGTCTTACGCCTTCCCCTCATCCCATTGGGATCTTATCTGAACTTATTCATTCATTCATTCCTTTCGTTAGTGTGACTGTAAATGGTCCGCGGACCGAAACGTTGTAAGTTCTCTCCTATTGGGTTATTTTTTATTTTAAAATTATGATTTCACATGCAAAATTAATGAAATATTAACGTTGATGAAAGGAGAAAAAAAAAAGGGGGAAAGAGGAGAGAGAGAGAGAGAGAGAGAGAGAGAGAGAGAGAGAGAGAGAGAGAGAGAGAGAGAGAGAAAGAGAGACAGAGAGACGAGACAGAACAGCAGAGACACAACAGACAGACAGACAGACACAACAGACAGGAAATATTAAATTTACTAATTTCTCTGGATGAAATTCGTTACTCAAGTGGCCGTTGTATATTGTGGGGG
>WNWK01046923.1:12500-14128 GCA_009830355.1 Cherax destructor
TTGTTTATTATTAAATTTTTTAACGTATCTAAAATATATTTAGTTGGGGGTTAAGGGGAAAATAAAAATTCATTTTTAATAAGGGGTTGGTAGGGGTTTAAAAATTTTTTGGGAAAAAAAATTTTAAAAAATTTTACATTAACAAAAATGAAAAAAAATATTTTAAAAATAAGAGAAATTTTTTTAAAAAAAATTAATTTTTTTATGAGTTCTTGCTAATTGACCAGTTTTACCTAATCCCCAATTTAAATATATATATATATATATATATATATATATATATATATATATATATATATATTTAGATTAGGCCAAATAAATTTCTTTTAATAATTTAATAATTTAATATATTAATAAAAAATATATTAATTTTTTTTAATATTATTTTTAAATTATTTAATATTTTAGATTAAAATAAATTGTGCTTGTTAAAATAAGGTTAGGTGTGTTTTCTAAGATACTTTGGTAAAAAACTTTTAAATTTGCTTTAACATAAATGTAAAAATATTTTTTAAACGTAAAAAAAAAAGGATTTAAATTTTTAAAATTTTTCCTTTTTTGAAATTTTCCCTATTCAGAAAATATATGTATGTCCAGCTGGGTTCTAGCAGCAAAAAATGCTACCCTAGTATATCCCTACCCCCAGCCGGCACCATGCCCGGCCTCATTCAGGCAGCCGACTTAAAACCAAAAGAAAGGGGGAAAACCAACAGGCCTGTTGGCCCATACAGGGAGTCCTTCCCGGAAACAAATGTCTACCCCCGTCCTTTGGGTCGCCCCCGGGCATTTAAAACCCGGGGTCCATGATCCCTATCATAAATGGTACAGCAATTTTTCCCGGATATCGGGAAAGGGAAAAACGGAAGATGTCTCCCCTTCATCAAAACAAAAAAAGCATCCGTCTCTTGAGTTGTCCTGAAGTCGTGCTGCAAGTTCCATTATTCAGACACAGTGTGGGGAATGTACCCCTAAGATAAAATGGGCTGTTAATGTTGCTTTTCTTGCTTGTAGATGCATCCCCGACATCCCGCCATCCCAATAACCATTGGTTATTCAGACATTCACCCCCCACAGGGCTGTATGGTAAAAAAAAATCCCCCATGGGGCTTATTTAAATTTCCCCCAAAAGGGGGTATGCCCTATAATCATTTAAATGGACTGAACGGCTGTTTCCACGGTGTTTGGGTGGGTGCCCTGTATTGGGGGAAAGATGAATCTGCCTGATTATGATAATGTTCCCAACTGCGCAGCCTTTTAACTCATGTCTGAACTTACTGGGTATTTGTTACCCTTAAACACACCCGGGTATCGTTGTCTTGATTTGTAGAAAGCTGATGATGAGTCCTGCCTTTTGACAAAATACCTTTTTTTGTCTCTTTTCATTCAACAATTTCCAGTCTTTTTCAGTATTTGAATGTGCCAGCGCACACCTGAATATACCCCTTTTTAAACACAAACGCTGGGAAAAGGTTCTTTTCCGATTTCCCGATGTTAGTGGGGTTAATTAGTGAACGGGGTCACGACTAATGTCTTTTTTTTAGGTTAAATCCCCTCGCGCCGTTGGGCCCCTCTCGGGGTTTTTAAATTCAAACTAACACCCCCGTGCCCCCCTTTTCAGCGGGGGTTGG
>WNWK01046924.1:0-14128 GCA_009830355.1 Cherax destructor
GGATTCAGGAAACCGGCAGGCCGGACTTGAGTTCTGCAGATGGGAAGTACAGTGCCGGCACTCTGAAGGAGGGGTCTTAATGTTGCAGTTTTATAACTGTAGTGTAAAGCAACCTTCTGGCAAGACAGTGATGGAGTGAATGATGATGAAAGTTTTTCTTTTTCGGGCCACCCTGCCTTGGTGGGAATCGGCCGATGTGTTAATAAAAAAAAAAAAATAATATATATATATATATATATATGCAAACCAACCACAGGGGAGTAGAATGATAGCTCTAGGCCTTTCGTGTTGCAATCAACACATCATCAGGAGCTTGCAAAATTACAGAAAAAGGAGGATGTCCAAGCAAGTACGATCCCAAAGGACGTCCTGATAATGTGTTGATTGCAACACAAAATGCCTAGAGCTATCATTCTACTTCCCCGTGGTTGTTTTGCATCCTGTATCGCTTGGTTTGCGATATTTGCATAATATATATATATATATATATATATATATATATATATATATATATATATATATATATATATATATATATATATATATATATATATAAATGAAATTACGGTAGTTTTGTTCCTAAATACATACAATTTAAATAGTATATATCTAGTATTATCTCATCACAAGTGTATCTTCCATGGTATAAATTATCACATATTATACACATAACCACATAAATAGTATTATGTTAAATTGTTAAAGTGTATATTACAAGACCTGACCACTGGACTAGATCTTAAGGCACAGTTCTTAGTACCTAATATGAGGTAAGCAGATGTAACACATGAATAATATTTAGATATTTAACACAGGTAAGCTTTATTGTGGTATGGCAAATAAAATATGTGGTACTAACTTATTGACAATTTCAAGAATACATGGTAAGACATGCAAAACTTCCTCTTCAGTCACATAATTGTCATTATATGATAAGGTAAAACTACGAGCTGTACAAATGTTGGGTAAACAATACAAGTTTTAGTCTTCTTCTTAGTAAGACGTGTTACACAACATTTTACGTAGTTTTTTGTTATATTTTCGATGGTATATCAGGGTAAACATTATTCTGGTTTACTCTTTTTCTTCTTTATTAATACTTGTCACATATAATTTTAATACCACTCACTATCTGAATATCCCTTGTAACCATTCATGCTACTATATGGACCATCAACACTCCCCATATTTCCAAAAATAAGAGATATGTACCTCAAACATCCTCAAGTGCAGCTCTACACCACTTAAAAAATTAGCAGCACATAGTGAACATTTACACACAAGACTCCTCGTGTGCCACACACTCATCCACACTCATCATTCACACTTAACACAGATCACAGTAAGTATTTTAAGAAGAATACAGTACACATTTATACACAAGACTCCTCATGTATTACACATTTATGCACGCTTATACACACTTCACTCAGAGTACCTGCAAAAGAGAAAACTATACTCAGATTGTCTAACAGAGTAAGAATTTTAAACAATAGTATACTGCAAGCTCATATAAACGACCCCCCGTCGCATTTTTGCTCACTTCACCTACTTTACCTCAGAATAACACATATTTGTATGCACTTCACCAACATTACATCAGCATATAACCCACACCTCACCCACTATACCTCGGTATAACACACGCTCACCACTACCCCAGCAAGGGTCGACAAACACACAGTTTTATTTATAATTCTATTTCGTTCAAGCCACACCCTTCAAGCCACCGTCCCATGTTATGCTGTTATAACAATAATATGAGATACACACCAATCACCCTTCAGGGCATTTGGTGCACCTGACGGACATTACTTTTCGGCGACGCCTGCCTGGAATTATCTAATTATCTTACACCTTTTCAGATCAAAGATTCACCAAACAACATGAAAACATTTAGAGATACACACCCCTGGTACGAGCTTACTTGAGTTAATTACCTCGCACTTTTCAGATCAGGAGATACGACATCCTTTACCAATCCTTAAATATATAGCTCTGTTATGACCTTTGTCCATAGATATCACCCCGAGGGCACAAATTAATTGTTGTTACCTGCCAGATCATCTCTCCCTCACAAGTACAAACAAACGCAAACACTTGTTATGCCAGAATACCACAGCTGACCCCTACACACTCATACACACTTACATTCATACACATTTACACACACATACATCCACACACTCTCACATTCATACACATTTACACACACACACACACACACACACACACACATATATATACACGCACACACACACACGACATGTGCCTAGGACAAAATGGCAATTAACACTGGGAGTATTAAGACATACCCTTAAAAATTATTAAAAAAAAATTCAATCAAATCTCCACATGCCACATTCATACGCCTTTCTCAGACACTCCTCCCATCCAGATTAAATCGCTGATCATACAATTAACTTTCCAGCATGTTTTCTTACCATAATATAAATTTAACCACAACTAAATATATCAAAAAAGTTGTTACCTTTTCATATAAGGTTATCATTCAAACTTTTCCAAGTATGCGACTTGTAGTATCGACAAGTATTAGCAACTCATAATAATAATATTGACGTAAGTCATGGTTACACACTATACAGCCCAACAAACGCTTTCCAATTTATCACTTCAGTCGTTGAAAAGCTTACTCCACACTAATTTCCAGTGTCACCTGTTGTACCATCTATGCAAAATACCACTTTCCTTTGATCAAATTCATTAAATCCCCACAGAAATACCCTTTAAATCTTATATTTTTCAATCAAATCTCCCCTTGTCTCATTCATTCCCCTCTCTCAGAGACACCTCCCATCCAGACAATAACTCTGCTATACAGTTTACCTCATATACTTAACAGGCGTATTTCCCTACAATTCTTACACACTTTTACGTTCCCGTCTGCGGTGTATGATACACTTTATTCGACGTTTATCACCCAACTACTGGCATGCCTTATGGTCCATTAAACTGCCAAATCTGATTATAGTTGTTCTGGGGGTTCCACTGCTGAATTTATTGTCCAGTTCAACCCACCAATCAGGAGAGATTCAGTTTCCCTATCCAAGCTGACATCACTCCTGTTGCCTGGGGTGACATCACTTATCTCTGCCTGGAGTCACATCACTCCTGTCTGCCTGGCTGGAAGGAAGACTTTCATCTACTCTGGTCGAAATCATTCGCTGCCTTGAATGGCCCTTGGGTGTCTCATTATTATTCTGCTAACTTAAAATTTTGATCTTGTAAATACTGTAAATAAGAGGAAAAGGAATACATGGGTAATGAAATCTGCTGTGTTTTCCTTGCACTTTTCTTGCCCTGTTGATAGACATTTTTTCTGACTTTATTAACAGCCAAGTGCTACAAGTCTTGAATCGTTATCTGTGATAACAGGAGTCCTCAAGTTATTCTTCAATTCTATTTATAGATGGTTAGGTCTCATTTAGATTATGCTGCACAGTTTTGGTCTAGGGAAGTCGAGGAGAGTTATGACCAGATCTTTGGTAAGATGTGAAGGAAGAAGGATGTAAATATGGGAAAAGGGTGGAGGGGAGGTGGGTAAGTGACCTAACCACTTTGGTGCATTTTAATTCAAGTGTGTGTGTGTGTGTGTGTTGTGACATGAGTTCATGAAATTCATAGGATGGAGTATACCACACTATTCATCAGCGGTACACAAGTTTTGGTCACCGTATTACAGAATAGACATAGATACTCTCGAAAACTTTCAAAAAAGGATGTCAAAGTTGATCCCATATATTAGACTGAGGGCACTGAATCTTCATTCTCTAGAAAGGCATTGAATTAGGGAGATTAAGACTGAGGTGTATAAATGGAAAACAAGAAAAAATAAAGGGGATGTATATATATATAATGTGCAAAAAATATCTAACGAAGACAGGACTCGCAGCAATAGGTTCAAGTTAGAAAAAATTAAATCTAGAAAGTACATACCAAAGCACTGGATTGGTAAGAGAGTTGTGGATGAGTGGAACAAACCTTGAGTAACTTTAAATATAGGTGAGACAAGAACATGAGTAAGTGTGGGTGGACGGGGACTTAAGACAAAATAAGAATTTAGGGAAATAAGCCTGAGTATACCAAGTAAAGTGTATGGCAAAGTTATTGTTGAAAGAATTAATGATCATCGGAAGGATGATGGTAGATCACCTTGAGAGAAGATAATTCATTAGGGATAAATAAAAAAATTAAGAAAGAATCAGAAATGCCCCTCAAACCTTATACTATACTATGAAGATGTAATGGAGATGAATCACAATACGTATAGGCGATAAGACTTCATCTGCTTAAATTACCTAGAATGCAGGAAAATATCTAACATAATGCTCTAGCAGAGGCTAATGAACATGATGGAGGAGTAAGTAAAAGTAAATAAGAAAGTGCATATAGCAGAATGATCAAAACAACAACTTGGGTTTCCCAAAGACCCATAGAAGAGCCACAGCAAATTTTTTGTACATACCAAAGACCTGAGAGAAAAAAAGAGAGCAAATTCTCCACATTGCTGTTTTCCAATTAATGAAAAAAAAATAAAAAAGGGACCTAAACAAGTTGCTAGAATGGTCATACGGAGAAAAAACGGAGTTTAGCCCCAAACAATTACTGGGTCATGAAAAATATGAGGAATAGGGAATACCCCAGAGAGAGTACAGTCATGCGCCTCTTAATTAACGACAGGGATACGTTTTGAGAAATGCGTTATTAGGCGATTTCGTCGTTGTGCGAATGTCATAGAGTGTATGAGGCTGCTGCCAGCGTAACACGGTTTTAGAGTAAAAAATAAATTATAAGTAGAAAGAGAACACTGTACAATAACGATAAAAAGTACAATTTAGTAAATTCACAAACCAGTAACTTAGTTATTTATTATAATTATCAAATATTATGTACTATATATAACTGTATGTGCTATACTTTTATAAGACTTGGCAGTGCATGCGACCACCGTCGTATATTCGGTACATCGTTGACCGAAACGTCGTTATGCTGAGCATGAGTGTACAGTCTAAGTGGTCACATGCTGAGCATGAGTGTACAGTCTAAGTGGTCACATGCTGCAATTATTGATAATTTCAACTGAATATCCTGATGCATAAAAAAAATGCTTTTATTATGGAAATTACCCTCCGCCTCCACGGATCAAACCTAAATCCTTAACATTCTTTATGTATCTCATTTATCTTATTGACATAGAATTTCCTAAAACAATAAATAATAAAATTAACAACCATTACCAATTACCCAGGAAACCAAACTAGATCCAAGGGAGAGGAGGACTGCTCAAAGTCCTTGGATAAAGAGCTCGCTGGCACAGTGAAACATTTCCCCAAAAACCAGACTATAATAAACCAAAAACAACAACAGCAACAGCATTAATATTTTTGCAAGGGAACGTTATAGTAAATTATATTTGTGGTACCACACAAAACACTGCGGTGAGAGAGAGAGAGAGAGAGAGAGAGAGAGAGAGAGAGAGAGAGAGAGAGAGAGTGTGAGTGTGAGTGTGAGTGTGAGTGTGAGTGTGAGTGTGAGTGTGAGTGTGAGTGTGAGTGTGTGTGTGTGTGTGTGTGTGTGGGGGGGGAGTGGGAGAAGGAGAATACAGCTACATATTTATTAACATGTTATTCCGGGGTAATATAGGAGCTACACACACAGCAACGTCGCTTGTTCTCTCCTACGAAGAGGAGAATCGGGAAGACTTCATGACATTCATTTAAGGAAATACGTCCTGAAATAAAAGTCCTGGACTAAACACAAGCGTCCTTCTCAACACTTCTTGGTATCCAATACCATAGACAACCTATCTTGCTCTTTTTCATTTATTGACTAATGCTTTGATTAAGACATTATTGTTCATGTGTGCTGGTATGGTTATTAACAGGGTTAAAGTGTACCAAGATATTCGGATTCCAAGCCGCTGCCTCATACTGACACATTGTTCACATAGTGTGACCTATCCTTCGTGTTTTCATTTATTGATGAGGTAGATAATTTTTAAGTATAACATGTATACATCTAGCTTCCAACTAGAAAGTCTAATTTTATTAGAAAAAATAATCCTAACTATTCATCTAATTATTTTAATAACATTAATTATTACAACCTTAATTATGTTACTATACTATGACTCGAACCCTACAACCACACATAGGTGAATACACACGCGTGCACATTAGCATACGGACACGTTAAATAACGTGTCCATGTTTGCAGACGACGTGAAGCTAATGAGGAGAATTCAAGTGGACGTGTGTAAGGTAGGTCTACATAGGGATCTGGACAGGCGGTAAAAGTGTTCCAACAAATGACTCCTGGAGTTTAACACCTGTAAGTGCAAAGTCATGAAGACTGGGAGGTCAAAGAAGACCCCAGACGGAGTACATGCTACGGGATCAAAGGTTGAAAAATCTCACTCAAGGAAAAGGATCATGGGGTGAATATCATACTGAGCACATCTCCTGAGGCGCACATCAATCAAATAACTGCTACAACTCGTGGGTTCATAACAAACCTACGAATACCTTTTCAACGCCTAAGTAAGTAGTCATTCAAGACACTATACAGACACTATACGTCAGGCCCATATTGTAGTATGCAGCACCAGAAAGGAAGGCATATCAGCCTTCCTTTCTTAAGAATTTTAATATCAAAGTTGAATTTAAAAATCTTGATACAGTAAAAAGACTTTTGATAAAAAATTCCCCCCAAAATGCTGACGGATGTGTCTATAAGATTCCCTGTAAAATATGCGATAAAGTTTATTACGGTCAAACTGGTAAAAGTCTTGAACTAAGATTAAAACTAAGATTGAAAAGTGGCAGATGAAGTTCAATGTGGACAAGTGTAAGGTACTAGTCCTTGGTAATGAAAATATCCCTCGAATTTATAAACTAGGTGAAGTAGAGCTTGATCATACAGAATGTGAAAAAGACTTTTAGAGTCATTGTAAGCAAAAATCTAAAGCCAAGACAACAGTGCCTAAGTGTGCGCAATAAGGCTAACAGATTACTAGGATTTATTTCAAGAAGTATAAGCAACAGAAATCCAAAAGTTATTTTACAGCTTTATACATCACTAGTGAGACCTCATTTGGATTATGCAGCTCAGTTTTGGTCTCCTTACTACAGGATGGATATAGATTCATTGGAGAATATACAAAGAAGAATGACTAAAATGATTTACAGTATAAGAAATCTCCCGTATGAAGATAGACTTAGAGCGTTGAATCTCCACTCTCTGGAGAGACGTAGAATGAGGGGAGATATCATCGAGGTGTACAAATGGATGATGGGCATAAACAAAGGAGATATTAATAAAATACTGAGGATATCGAACCAAGTAAGAACCAGAAAAAACGGATTTAAATTGGATAAATTTAGATTTAGAAAGGACATAGGCAAGTACTGGTTTTTGAACAGAGTTGTAGATGCGTGGAACAATCTTCCGAGTAGGGTGATAGAGGCTAGGACCTTGGGTGGCTTTAAAAGGAATACATAGTCCTTCCCACCAACTCCATTTCCAAACACGTTTCCAACATTTTTTCTAAGACCTCATTCCGAGTATCCACCTCCACTTCCACCACCATCAAGGACATTACCAGTAACAGACAGGAAAAACTTCAATCCACGGCAGGGGTATACACAATCCCTTGTAATGGCTGTAGCAAATTATACGTTGGCGAAACATCCAGAGACCTCCAAACACGCATTTCAGAACACCAGTACGCAGGCAGATCTGACGACTCAAGAAATGCCTGTGTTCAACACCGAAATTTACACAACCATTTAATCAACTACAGAAACGCAAGACTCATCGCCAGAGAAGACAACACGCAATACCGAAGAATCCTGGAATCATCACTTATCTGTATATCACACAACTTCAACCAGAACAACGGCTTCTACAACATAGCTGAACCTATTGCCAAGAAACCTCTTCAACGCTATCCCACCTAGAACTCAAGAATGGAACACTGCAGGTCCTTTAAGTCACACAATGTTTTTAACTATCACACTACTTTTAAGATTGTCACATGCAGCTTTCTCCACCTGACCCAGCATTCTCCACCTGACTATACCCTATATATATTCATGTTACTCATTTTCCAGGTAGATCTGTCTGTGACTCGATAAAGCCCACTGCGTGGGCGAAACGTTGTCAATAAAGGATCACATTATACTGCTTATGTGTTTATTTTTCCATTGTGTCGGTATTTTATACCATTTATTTCCACCGGCTTTAAAAGGAGATTGGACAAATATATGAGTGGGAGGGGCTGGGTTTGATTGGTGTCGTGAGTACGGGAATAAATTCTTAGGTAGTGGTGGTTTTGATAAGGACCTCCCTTGTATTGTATCGCTTAGCAGATTACAATGGACTTAGAGAACACTTATCATCTGTGGACTGGGGTAATGAAGAGAGCTATCAATATGACAGTTTTCTGAACACTATACATGCTGCCCAAATAACATTTATCCCATATAAAAAAATTAGATCGAATAGAAATGACCCAAAAGGGATGAATAATAGGCTCAAATATCTTTTAGGGCAGAAGAAAGGAATTTATAGGCGTATCAAAAGAGGTGAGGGTCATCTTATGAGTCAGTATATTGACATTAAGAGGGACGTTAAAAAGGGGATAAGAAAAGCTAAACGGGACTACGAAATTAAAGTTGCTAGGATTCGAAAACTAACCCAAAAGTTTTTTCCAGGTGTATAGAACAAAGTTAGAGATAAGATAGGTCCCCTTAAAAATAATTATGGGTATCTTACTGACAAAGAGAATGAAATGTGCTCTATTTTTAATAATTATTTTCTCTCGGTTTTCACTCAGGAAGACAAAAATAATATCCCAAGAATTAGGTATTTTAGTGGGCCTGAAGAAGATAAATTATGTAGTATCACAGTCACTAGCGAAATGGTTATCAAACAGATAGACCGTTTGAAGCAAAATAAATCGCCAGGCCCTGATGAGCTTTATTCAAGGGTTCTTAAGGAATGCAAATAGAACTCTGTGAACCCTTAACTAACATTTCTAACCTATCTCTTCAAACAGGTGTAGTGCCTGGATACATGGAAGATGGCTAATGCAATTCCTATTTTTAAAGCAGGGGACAAGTCGTTACCATCAAATTACCGCCCAATAAGTCTAACATCAATTGTAGGCAAATTACTAGAGTCGATTATAGCTGATAACATAAGAAGCCATCTCGATAGGCATAATTTGATTAATGATACTCAGCATGGATTCACCAGGGGCCGTTCCTGCCTAACTAATTTATTAACTTTTTCAGTAAGGCTTTTGAGGCAGTTGATAATGATAAAGAATTCGATATTGTTTATTTGGATTTTAGTAAGGCTTTTGATAGAGTACCACATCAGAGACTGTTAAAGAAAGTGGCTGCTCATGGCATTGGGGAAAAGTGTTGTCATGGATCGAGTCATGGCTCTCGATAGGAAGCAGAGGGTGTCATAAATGGGGTTAAATCGAGTGGGATCTGTAACAAGTGGCGTTCCTCAGGGATCGGTTTTGGGCCTTGTTGTTTATAATATATATAAATGACCTTGACGAGGGAATTTCTAGTGATATGAGCAAATTCGCTGATGACACGAAGATAGGTAGGATAATCGATTCAGACGTAGATGTCAGTGAACTACAGGAGGATTTAGACAAACTCAATTCCTGGTCAGAAAATGGCAGATAAATGCAAGTTCTAAAGTCGGAGTGTCCATAACCAAGCACTTAAAGTTAAATAACGTAGAACTTAACCATACAGATTGCGAAGGACTTGGGGGTGATGGTAAGCAGCAACCTTAAACCAAGACAGCAATGCCTAAGCGTACGAATAAAGCAAATAGATTACTGGGATTTATATCAAGAAGTGTTAGCAAAGAAGTCAGAGGTTATATTAAGAACATAAGAACATAAGAAAGGAGGAACACTGCAGCAGGCCTGTTGGCCCATACTAGGCAGGTCCTTCACAATCCGTCCCACTAACAGAATATTTGCTCAACCCAATCTTCAATGCTACCCAAGAAATAAGCTTTGACAATTCTACCCACTCATGCGCGAGTCCCACTCAAATCCAACCCTCTCACTCATGAATTTATCCAACCTAAATTTGAAACTACCCAAGGTCCTAGCTTCAATAACCCTACTAGGCAGACTGTTCCACTCTTCAACTACCCTATTTCCAAACCAATACTTTCCTATATCCTTTCTAAATCTAAACTTATCTAACTTGAATCCATTATTGCGGGTTCTCTCTTGGAGAGATATCCTCAAGACCTTATTTATATCCCCTTTGTTAATACCCATTTTCCACTTGTATACCTCGATCATGTCTCCCTCATTCTACGTCTTACAAGTGAATGTAATTTTAGGGTCTTCAATCTTTCTTCGTAAGGAAGATTTCTAATGCTATGTATTAATTTAGTCATTCTACGCTGAATGTTTTCTAACGAATTTATGTCCATTCTGTAATATGGAGACCAGAACTGAGCTGCGTAATCTAGGTGAGGCCTTACTAATGATGTATAAAGCTGTAATATAACCTCTGGACTTCTGTTGTTAACACTTCTTGATATAAATCCCAGTAATCTATTTGCCTTATTACGTACGCTAGGCATTGCTGTCTTGGTTTAAGGTTGCTGCTTACCATCACCCCCAAGTCCTTCTCGCAATCTGTATGGCTAAGTTCTACGTTATTTAACTTATAAGTGCTTGGGTTATGGACACTCCCGAGCTTCAGAACCTTGCATTTATCTACATTGAACTGCATCTGCCACTTTTCTGACCACGAATTAAGTTTGTCTAAATCTTCCTGAAGTTCTATGACATCTATGTTTGAATCAATTATCCTACCTATCTTCGTGTCGTCGGCGAATTTGCTCATATCACTAGTAATTCCCTCATCAAGGTCATTGATATATATTATAAATAACAATGGGCCTAAGACTGATCCCTGTGGAACACCACTTGTTACAAGTCCCCATTCGGATTTAACCCCATTTATGCACACTCTCTGCTTCCTATTGGTGAGCCACGACTCGATCCACGACAGCACCCCTCCCCCAATGCCATGAGCTGCCACTTTCTTTAACAGTCTCTGGTGCGGTACTCTATCAAAAGCCTTACTAAAGTCTAAATAAACAATATCGAATTCTTTATCGTGATCAACAGCCTCAAAAGCTTTACTGAAGAAGGTTAATAAATTAGATAGGCAGGAACGGCCCCTCGTGAATCCATGCTGGGTATCATTAATCAAATTATGGTTATCTAGATGGCTTCTAATAATATCAGCTATAATTGACTCTAGTAATTTGCCTACAATTGAGGTCAGGCTTATTGGGCGGTAGTTAGACGGTAGTGACTTGTCCCCTGCTTTAAAAATAGGAATTACATTAGCCATCTTCCACATATCAGACACTACACCTGTTTGAAGAGATAAATTAAAAATGTTAGATATTGGTTCACAGAGTTCCATTTTGCATTCCTTAAGAACCCTTGCAAAAAACTCATCAGGACCCGGCGATTTATTTTGTTTCAGTCGGTCCAGCTGTTTCATAATCATTTCACTAGTGACTGTGATATTACATAATTTATCTTCTTCTGGGCCTCTGTAAAAATTAATTACTGGGATATTATTAATGTCTTCCTGTGTGAAAACCGAGAGAAAATAATTATTAAAAATAGAGCACATATCATTCTCCTTGTCAGTAAGATGCCCAAAGTTATTTTTAATGGACCTATCTTATCCCTAACTTTGTTCTATAAACCGGGAAAAACTTTTTGTTAGTTTTTGAATCCCTAGCAACTTTAATTTCATAGTCCCGTTTAGCTTTTCTTATTCCCTTTAACGTCCCTCTTAATGTCAGTATACTGATTTATAAGATGACCCTCACCTCTTTTATGCGCCTATAAATTCTTCTGCCCTAAAAGATATTTGAGCCTATTATTCATCCATTTTGGGTCATTTCTACTTGATCTAATTTCTTTATACGGGATAAATGTTCTTTGGGCAGCATTAGAAATCTTCCTTACGAAGAAAGATTGAAGACCCTTAAATTACATTCACTTGTAAGACGTAGAATGAGGGGAGACATGATCGAGGTATACAAGTGGAAAATGGATATTAACAAAGGGGATATAAATAAGGTCTTGAGGGTATCTCTCCAAGAGAGAACCCGCAATAATGGATTCAAGTTAGATAAGTTTAGATTTAGAAAGGATATAGGAAAGTATTGGTTTGGAAATAGGGTAGTTGATGAGTGGAACAGTCTGCCTAGTAGGGTTATTGAAGCAAGGACCTTGGGTAGTTTTAAATTTAGGTTGGATAAATTCATGAGTGAAAGGGGTTGGATTTGAGTGGGAATTGCACATGAGTAAATAAAATTATCAAAGCTTATTTCTTGGGTAGCATTGAAAATTAGGTTGAACAAATATTCTGTTAGTGGGATGGAATGTGAAGGACCTGCCTAGTATGGGCCAACAGGCCTGCTGCAGTGTTCCTCCTTTCTTATGTTCTTATACTGCTTATGTGTTTATTTTTCCATTGTGTCGGTATTTTATACCATTTATTTCCACTAGTGAGACCTCATTTGGATTATGCAGCTCAGTTTTGGTCTCCTTACTACAGAATGGATATAGATTCGTTGGAGAACATACAGAGAAGAATGACTAAAATGATTTACAGTATAAGAAATCTCCCGTATGAAGATAGACTTAGAGCGTTGAATCTCCACTCTCTGGAGAGACGTAGAATGAGGGGAGATATCATCGAGGTGTACAAGTGGATGATGGGCATAAACAAAGGAGATATTAATAAAATACTGAGGATATCGAACCAAGTAAGAACCAGAAATAACGGATTTAAATTGGATAAATTTAGATTTAGAAAGGACATAGGCAAGTACTGGTTTTGAACAGAGTTGTAGATGCGTGAAACAATCTTCCGAGTAAGGTGATAGAGGCTAGGACCTTGGGTGGCTTTAAAAAGAGATTGGACAAATATATGAGTGGGAGGGGCTGGGTTTGATTAAGTGTCGTGAAATAATGCCGATGGTGACACTATTCAAATCGCTAGTGCTCCCCCACTTAGAATACTGCTCAGTGCTGACGGCCCCGTTCAGGGCAGGATAAATAGCAGAGCTGGAACAAATCCAGAGATCGTTTACGGCTCACATTGAGCCATTGAAACATCTAAATTATTGGAACGCCTTCAGAGTCTTGAACATGTACTCATTGGAGCGGAGGAGAGAGAGATACATGATAATATATACCTGGAAAGTACTTGAGGGCCTGGTCCCAAATCTGCACACTGCCATAACAACATACTGGAGTGAGAGATATGGGAGAAAGTGTAAAAACCCAGTGAGGAGCAGGGGTGCGGTGGGGACAATATGGAGCACTGTATTAACATCCGGGGTCCCAGACTATTCAACATCTTACCAGAAGATATCCGAAACACGGCTGAAACCAGTGTAGAAGCCTTCAAGAGGAAACTGGACAAATATCTTCACCAGTTGCCAGATCAACCAGGCTGTGATGGATATGTGGGGCAGCGGGCCTCCAGCAGCAACAGCCTGGTTGACCAGGCAGCACCTAGACGAGCCTGGCCCATGGCCGGGCTCAGAGAGTAGATACCTCGAAATTCTTCAAAGGTATATCAAAGATGAGTACGGGAGAAATTCTTAGGTAGTGGTGGTTTGATAAGGACCTGCCTTTGTATGGGCCAGTAGGCCTTCTGCAGTGTTCCTCCATTCTTATGTTCTTATGTTCACCGAGTTAAGTCAGGTCCACCACTGAGTTAAGTCAGGTCCACCACTGAGTTAAGTCAGGTCCACCACTCAAGTCAAGTCCATCTGTAACAAGTGGCGTTCCACAGGGATCGGTTTGGCCGTTGTTGTTTATAAGAAGAACATAAGAAAGGAGGAACACTGCAGCAGGCCTGTTGGCCCATACTAGGCAGGTCCTTCACAATCCATCCCACTAACAGAATAATTGCCCAACCTAATTTTCAATTCTACCCAAGAAATAAGCTTGAAGATTCTATTAACTCAAGTGCGAGTCCCACTCA
The DNA here is from genome assembly GCA_009830355.1 of Cherax destructor. Lineage (NCBI taxonomy): Eukaryota > Metazoa > Arthropoda > Malacostraca > Decapoda > Parastacidae > Cherax > Cherax destructor. The sequence goes on from WNWK01046924.1 coordinate 14,103, forward strand.
AATCCAACCCCCTCTCACTCATGAAT
>WNWK01046925.1:0-14127 GCA_009830355.1 Cherax destructor
CGGATTTGTGGTGCCGAAGGAGGTATGTTTTGTGGCGGATATCCGGCCCTCTCTTTTGTCCGGGGCCAGATGGGCTCTTATCCCAGATCGCGGTTTACTGGCGTGAAGGGAGGGTATGGGCAGGGGTTTCCCAGGGCTTTTGCCCCTTGGGTGTTGGGCCCCCTTTTGGGGGGGGTTTTTCCCCTTTATTCCTCCTAGTAGCATTCCTCCACTTTTCCCCTTTTTTTTATTTTTTTTTATTTTTATTTTCTTTCTTTTTTTTTTTTCTTAAAACAAAAAAAAGAAACAACCAGGGATCCTACCCCAGAACCAAAAAGGATCCCCAACCTGTAATACCCGGGCCCCCCTTTCCCTGATACCGCACCCAGATGACCCCCCCCCTTAATGGACAATTTTGGACATCTCAAATCCCTGCCTTTGGGTCCGGTTCGTCACCCCCAGGTACCGGGGTTCCGACCCCCCCTTTTACATATCTGACCTTCGCTTTTCTCTGACCTTGTTTCCCGGGCTTTTCCCTGGGCGGGCGGCTTTTGATGCTCCCCTCTCCCTGAACCCGGTCCCACATCCAAACGCCAAGACCCCATGAAATTGACATTTCCCTTCCTTCATCTCAGAACGCCAAGTGCCCCCCTTAAACACTTTGCACACATCAATAAAAGTTTTACTCTAAGACCGACTATTTAACTCCTATCTTTCCGATCATAGCTAAGGGGTAACAGGCAAACTGCTCCCGGGTAAAACATGACCTTCCAGTTTCATACAGAGGTTTTCCCTTTAGGACTATTTTGGGTCATTGCTACCCACCTTCTCACCCCACAACGCTGGTCTACCTTTTTTTAACAAACTTATTCAATTAAACCGGTATAGGTTTCTGGCCCTTTCCCTTTTGTCACCAGTTCGAGGGTTGGGGGCCACTCCCGCTTGCACTGGCCACCCCGCTTATGACGGGTATTCCGGAGGCTCCCTCCCCCCTTGGGCTTTTGGTTTCCCGTGTCGTTTGACAAATTTTGTTGGGCTGTCCCCTTTATCAAGGCACGGAATTTACCTCCCGGCGTCTTGCTTCGGCCCTTTCTTTTTCCGTCCCTTTTTGCTGATGGACCCTCCCCTTTTAAACCCGACTTCTTTAGACTTTTTTACAGAAACTGACTTTCTACACAAACTCTGAAGATTATACCTCTAGCATCTCCCAGTCCTTCCCCGATCTCTTTACCCCCTATCCCCGCACTATCCACTGTCTTGCTGCACTCCCTACCCCACTAATCATCCATTCCTGCTTAAATCCCTTCTCCCCGCATCCTGCCTGCCCGCCGCCTTATAACCCTTTGGTTTTCCCTTTATTTATAATAATAATAATATATGTTACATAGCATGTTTATTATAAAATTTTTAAAAAAAAACATAGCTGGATTAATGAAAATGTCTATACAGTGAAAAACCCAAATTTTGGGCCCCCTGACTATCCACCGGGTTTGTCGCTTTTTCAGCCTAATTTTTCCCCAAGTTTGGATGTCCCGACCGTCCCCTTTCACACCTCGCCACGCAGGCGTCGAGCCAGTCTATTTTTTTACCCTTATAACATTACCCTGCGTGCTCATCAAATTCATTGTGTTTAGGGATTGTTTATTGATTGTGACTGTAAATAAGTCACCATGGGCCCAAAAGCCCCTAGTGGCACCATTGTGGAAAAAAAGTGGGTGAAACAATAGAACGGGCTTGTTCACAGGAGGAGGAAGGGGAGGGAGGAAGGAGGTGCCTTTTCATTGGGACATGTGGGGAAAAGGGTGCTGCAAACCCGGAAATTACCCCCCTGAGCAAGCTCCCCTCTAAACATTTTCAGAAAAAAACAATTATTTTGGGGACTTTAAAAAGGGCCCCGAAGAGAAACTTTGACAGTTTTTTTGTGCGACGGGGGTCAGTGACTCTGGCTTCCTAGTGGATTAAAAGACAAAAAAGGGGAAAAACCCCCGAGAGGGACTTGCCTGAAGTCCGGAGGTTTCCCCCTTCCAAAACAATGAGTCCCCCTTCCTCCCCCCTATCTTCCAGATCCCAAAAGGGTCTCTTAAATTTATTATTATTATAATCAAATAAAAGCAAACCACAGGGGCAAAAGCGCTAATTTTTGGGGATGCGGGGGAGAATGGGTTGTAAGAGGATGATTGAGGGTTTGGGTGCGCGGGACAGTGGATAGTGCAGGGATAGGAGTAGAAAGATTGAGGAAGGGACGGGGGAGTGCTAGAATAATTTTCAGAGTTTGTGCAGTAAGTCAGTTTGTAAAAAAGTAAATGTCAGGATTAAAGGAGGGCCATGGAAGGGAAGGTAAAAAAAAGAGCAGCAGAGAAAAGGGGCGATGTTGGGGTAAATTCTCGTGCTGGGATAGAGTGGGCAGCCCAACAGAATTGGGAAAAGATACTGGAACCTGACAATGCTCACAGATGTAAACAGCCTATTATGAGGCTTTTCAAACTGCAGGGCCCTCGTGCTGCCTTTAAAGGCCCATAAGGTCCTTGCCATGTTTCTTCCCACTCTCCCCATCTGTCGTAAGGTCCTTTTTGGTAAAATCAGGGAATCGGACTATGGGCTGATGTTAACCTTTTTTTTAAGTGGGGGAAAAGCTTTTTCGGTCACACGTCCACCGGGAACATCTTTCTTAAGGAGCTATGTCAAGGTGCACCGGTAAAACCGGCAAAAAGGCAGAACCCAGACCCTGGGGGACGGACTTTTTTAAGGTCTAGGGAACTTTCCCCCGGGAGATTTTGCTCGTCTGTCTTGATGCCGCTCTGAGCACCTGGCCCCAGAAACTTTATTTCCTGCTTAAAAACTATTTTAAAGCTTCACCTTAAGATTAGCCTTGGCTGTTTTTCCAACCCGCTCAAGTTTTAGGGAATGCGTAGGAACAAGATATCTTGGGACTCAAAAGAGATCGTCTGGAGACCATGAGCTGCCACCTGGGAAGTAAAAATTTGTCTTAGCATGGCGTGTTGGGTTTTTCCCCAAAAGGCTTTTCCCCTTGAACTAAAGGACCAGTGGGGAGAGACGTTGTTAGTTTTTTGCTTTGGTCATCAAGGGGGATGTAGGTGGCCGGCGGATGAAACAGCCTTTTCCCCGGAGGTCTTTCAAACTGCGGGGCACTATGGGGCCCATCTATAGGTTCATGGGCTTCAGCCGTTTCTTCCTCACCTGGCGGCCTATCTCCCAAACAGGTCCTCCCTAGCTGGCCCGGGCCCCCTCACCCTCTCCCCCCTGATACCTACACCTTTCAATTAATAAACTGAGTCAGTCATGGGCCGATTCTCACCTCGCTCCATTCTACAGCATAGATGGGGTAAGCAAGATAGTGATAAAAAGGGGGACAGGGAGCCTCCCATAGATACCCATGGTAAGCGGGTGGCCGATCGAAGAGGGGAGGGGAGTCCCCCAACCTGACATTGGTGACAAGAAAAAGGAAAAAACATTTTTTTAAAGAAAAGTTTTTATTTAGCAGGTCAGACCAGCGTTGTTCCCAAACGGGCAAGGTGGTGAAATCCCCCAAAATAGTCCGTGAATGGAACACCTCTTTTGAAACTGGAAGGTCTTACTGCCCCAGCAGTGCGCCTTTCATTCCCCCTGTACATCAATATGACCAGGCCCCAAAAAAATAATACAGTGGTCCCCTTTTTTACGGGGCCCCCAAACTCACCCCTTTTAGGGGTTTTATTTTTAAATGCTTTTGTAAGTGAAATTTTTGGGGGGGTCAAAAAGGACTGTCTTTTTTACAATTTTTTTAAAGGAGAAAAACGTTTGGTAATGGCACTTGAACAGCATTCGGGAATAAAAAAATTTTGGGGGACCACTGTATCTTTTTTGAGAGGGGGTAACAAAGTTGGATACAAGCTAAGGTTAAATTTTTGGGGATGCCAAAAACACAAAAGTAAAAAGCCACAAATGGTGCACAGGCATGATGCAAACGGATAAGTGTCAAAAGAATGGCAAAATTCAGCCGTAAATATCTGGGGAAAGATGCCCTTGCAGGGCGCTGCCCAAACCTCAACCCCCGGTAGGATTTGCCATTGCCACCTCGGGGCATGGTAATGAAAAACAAAGTGGGTCTAAAAAAAACCAAGCTGCCATAGGTAGTTGGGGTTTTGAAGGAGAGGAATAGAACAGACACGGACAGCGGGAACTCCCAAGGGTGGGGGAAAGGGGGAGATGTCACAGAACAAAAAGGTGGTAGCTAAGGAAGAGGGGAATGTAGACGAAGAAAAGGGGGCGAAGAAAACAGGGTGACGCAAAATAACGGCGCTACTAACATCTGTGACAACCTTACATGGAAAGATTCGGAGGTCAGAAGCAAACAAATATTAAAGTATCAGAGAGGGAAAGGGGATGGAATGATCCCCTTAAAGGCTCTACGGAAGGGGAAATCCCAAGGCATAAATGAACCCCTGGTATGTGGGGGAAAAAAAGGGCTGGAAAGAGTAGCAGGGCGGGCCCCCAAATATCTGGTCCCCATAATCAGTTTCAAAAAGTATTAAGGCTGAATGCAGGCGAAGGAGGTTCACGATCAGCCCCATGAAAGATGTGCGAGGGTTTTAAGAGGCCCCGGGCTAGAGTTGCCCAGAGAGGTTATGTGGGTTTTCCCAGGACAATCAACGGTAAAAAGGGAGGCCGAAAAACCCCTGCTGATTGTTCGGGGATCGTGGCCCTTAGGTACAATGGATAATCAGAGACCACTGAACGTCAGTAAATGAAATTTTGATGGTTTTCCCACAAAAAATTTTAAAACCCCGTGAGGGGGCCAACAAAAACCCCAGTTGATGGCATGCTGGAGGAAACTGCAATGGGGGCAGTCAGCCCCTGCACAACATAAAAAAGTTAACAGGACACCAAATATTGGATGGGAGAACAGATCCAGATTATAAAAGAAAGGAGAAAGGGGTTTTTGGCCAAAACAAAACCCTAAAATTCAGCTTGGAAAAATTTCCCGGGGGAAAAGCTCATTACAAACCCCCGGATAGGAAACCAGTTAAAAAGGCCTTAAAAAAAATGGTGTTCCTCGGAGGCCAAAGGGAGTTGGCCTGGGCCAAGATATTATACCCCAAGTTGTGCATAAGCCTTCTCAAGGTCGAAAAAGATGGGAAACCGAGGGTTTAAAGCAAGGTATTCAAATAATCCAAGTCCATTTTTATTCCAAAAAAAATAAAAGATTTACTTTATGTATAAAACTGCATCATTGAAAAAATGGTATAAATAATATCAGCGACTTGGAAAAGAATATTAGACTCTCCAGTTGATGTTTTTGGACACATGGGGGTTTTTGTTTACTTTTGGTGAAAAAATCAACATTTTCGTTCTGCGCCAGTTTAAAGGGACTTGTCTCATGAAACCAGTCAAAATTATCTCTTTTAATATATCATCTTTTTAAAAAAATGAGACTAAGAAAACGAGAATACAAGAATAAATACCATTAAAATAGACTGCAAAGTTGCTGTTTAAACCAAAAACAAGTCAGGGGTTTTTTTCCCTCATTATCCCTGCATGGTGGGGAATTTTTTTATACTGCGCACACTGACCCACAGACCCATTTATCACATCTAGGCCTAACAGCCTGTTTCTCTTGTTTTGGGGGGACTAAAATTTTGGGGCGTCTAGTCGTCAATAACCACAGTGAGTAAAACGTCGTAGACCTAACCCCCAAAAGGGTGAAAATCAAGTTTCTCTATGGTTCTGTTATCCCGGACCTGCTCCCCCGGCGCTTTTTAAAACGTCTGCCCGAGCACAAGCAGGAGAAAACCAAGGCACACACCTCTGGAATGCGGGCCCGGGGATTGGAGAATAGAATGCAAGCTTGGAAGATGGAGGAAAAAGAGATGTAAATCATCAATACGGGGCAGGTAGGAACCTCATAAAAGGCAGTAAGATGTAAAAGGTCCCATTTCGCCCAGTCAAATTCCCGCATGGGCTCGGGAGGTGGAGAAATGGGGGATTTGAATGATTAAAAATGACCCTATCATTGTCCGGGAGGACAGCCCGGTGAAGTGAGGACAGTTGAGGAAGAGCAGATGGAAAATCGATGCAAGGAAAGAATGAGTTCGAGGATAAAAATGGGTGGGATCCCGATTTAAAACATGGGGGGGAAGAAGCAAAAAATGCCTCCAACGGGAACCCCAGGAGTCACAGTACCCCCCCCAAAAAAAATGGGGGTTAAAATCGCCGTAATAAAAGGGGGTTGGCAAAAAAAAACCAAAAATCAACATCGGGGATAGAAAACCCCGGGGGGGAGAAAATAAAAAAGAACAAGTGTATACCCTTAGGGGATACCTTTGAGTGAAAGAGAAGAATGCACATAGAGCTGAGGGTATGGAATACCAGTGTTTTATAAGAAGAGCATTTTGTTAAAGTTCCACGGAAAAGGATCCGATGAATATAACAAATCATACCCCGAAAAGGGCCGGATAACATCGGTTTTTTTGGGGTTTTTGCAAACAGCCCCCAACGGGGAAAAACGGGGAACAACACCAAGCTCCCCCGGTTACCCCTGAGGCCTGGAAATTTTCCCCCAAAAAAGATATGTAGGGAAAGAAAAATATAAGTTGAAGTTAGAGGATCTGGACTAGGGTTAAAAAAAGCCCGTGTGGAGGAGGCTTAAAATCGAGGAGGGGGGGGCCTGGAAGGAAGGAGGGGTTGGGAGGAGAAGAGGGGGGGAAGGGGGCCGAGGTGGGCGGTGTCCATCAACGGTTCAGTCTCTGAAAAAAATCCTCAACTTCCAGCGGGAAGTCAAAGATGCAGGATGTGGGACTACATTAGAGATGGAAGGAGGAGGATGAGAAACAATCGGGAGCTTGATGTACTAAAGTAGGGGGGGGGAGATGGAAGGGAAACTGTCGGGGGGGCGGGAGGACAGAGGGGGGCCTGGGGGAGGCAGTAAAGGAAGAAATTTAGGGGGGGACGGGGGATGAAGATATTGAATGAGGAGAATGAACCCCGCACACACGTTAAGAACTAGTAGGAGGGAAAACCCCAACGGGATTTTTGCGGAATGCAAGGGGGGGTGGAATGGGGGTAAAGGGGTGTAGACACAGAACTTTCAAGTGAGTAGAGGAAGGGGTGTGGGAAAATGGGATGGAGGGAGGGGCCTCGGAGCCAAGAACAGCAAAAGGATTTTAGACAGGTGCGGGGATGGGGACCACAAGGGGAGGAAATTGGGGCCCCAGAAATGGGGGGGCATTTGCAATGCGGAATAAGAAATCGGAAGTCAACCCTTTAAGCGAGATGAAGACCATAGCATATGAGAACCCCCCGCCCTTTTGGGCAAAAACCAAATCTACTCACTAACTACAAAACATTCACTCTTACTCTGTATCCTACATTTGTTTTGTTTTCAACAACGGCCGTCTCCCCCCGAGGCAGGGGACCCAAAAAAAAAAACTTTTCATCATTCAACACTTTCACCTCACTCATACATAATCACTATCTTTAGGGGCTCAAAGACAGTTTAAAATCCCCAGACTGCCCAAATCCCAAACCCCCCCTTTAAAAGGGGATTGACTTATTTTCCAAAGGGCTCAAGTCCAACTAAATCAAAATTGGTTTTCCCCAACCGTTCCCAAAAAAATTTCCCTGCTCACCTCCCAAAAGCTCCAGGTCCCAAAAAACCCTTCGTCCCCATTCCTCCATCAACACGCTCACACATGCTTGCTGGAAATCCCCCTCGCCCACAAAACCTCCCTTTTCCCTCCCAAACCCTTTTTGAGGGCGCCCCCAATTTATATGTTCCAAGTCATTCTACTTTGATCCCTTCTCTCCCAAATGACCAAACCACCTCAAAACCCCTCTTCAGCCCCTGAAAATATTTTAGTAACTCACACCCCCCCTAATTTCCACCCAATTTTCTGTAATATTTAACCACATTGCCCACTATACTTTTTTCATTCCCTTTTTTGCCCCCCTGGATAAGTTTTTTTTCCACAGATCCTCAATGCACCACTCACCTTTTTTTTTTTCCCTCAATTCTATGGGTTTAAAGCATCCTTCATAAACCCATCCGCTACGCAACTCCCAAATATCTGAAAACATTACTTTTTCCATAAACCTCTCCAATGTGTGATATCAATTTTTTCTTTAAAAGTTTTATACCCCCCCTCCCCTTACTTTATCTATTTTCTTTTCCTTTCCTTTTCACACTCTCCCAAACTCGCCACTAACCTTTGCAACTTTCTTTAGAATCTCCCATAAGCACAGTATATCAAAAAAAAATGTGTCAACTCCCATTTTTCATTTGATTCCCCCTAATTTAATCACCCCCTCCCCCAACACCCTAGCATTTACTTCTTTTCAACCCCATCTATAAATATATTAAACAACCAGGGGACTTTCACATCCCCGTCTAAGACCTACTTTTGAAGTTTCCTCCCCTAAAACCCAACCTGAGCCCCCCTAAAACTCACCCATTAGAATTAATCCTATTCCAACACTTGCCATTTCCACATTGCTCCCCTATCCCCTCTATCCTGCCTTTTCTAAATCCATAAATGCAACTACATCCCCCACCCACTTAAACCTTTGCCATCTGCAATCCTCTATCTGTCTTACCCCTAATTCTTTTAAAATCCCTAATACCCTTTCGTAACTATAAACTTATTTCTATAATTCTTACAATCTCTTTTTTCCCCCCCTTTCCCTTTTTATAAAGGAACTATACATGCCTCCAATCCCCGGACGCCCTCTTTTTATACATTTCTTAAAAAAAAATCCAACCACTCCAACACTATATCCCCCCCCTACTTTTAACATTTCTGTCATGATCCCCAGCCACTGCTTTCCCCCTTTTATTCTATGTAATGCCTCCCCACCTCCTGCCTTCTTCCTCCCAAACTATGTTATTATTATTATTATAATCAAAAGAACTAAACAATGTTATACCACCTTACCAGTGCATGAAATTACCCCCCCCTTTTTCATCGACATTTTAAAATTTCCCCAAAAATTCCTTTCCCCCAAAAAGTGGACCCCAGTAAAAACCCCGGGAAAAGACAATTAAATATAAATTGTAAGTTTTGGGGAAATGTATTTTGGGGGGCTGAAAAGAAAATAACCACGTGACATTATTCTTGGGGGGTAAAATTTTTTGGGAATTCCTTTGGGAGGCTTCTGGGAAAGAAGTTTTACGTTCTGGGGGGCCCTGACCCAGCTCCCCATCTACTAACTCCTTTCTTTTTTTAACTGAAAATCCATTTGTTTCCTAGGCTTTTTTTAAATTTTTTACCTTTCCCCAAAAAAATTTTTTTGTTTTCAAAAATTTTTGCAAATCTCCCACTCTTTTATCTGCTCTCCTTTTTCACTCTCTTCACCTTTCTTTTATCTATATTTTTGCTCTTCTATTAAACTGTTTTTTAAAAAACCCTCTCTACCTTTTTTCTTTTTTTCAACCCTTTACTTTTCATTCCACCCCTCCCCCTCTTTTTCCTGCACCCACCCTCCATAGTCCCAAAAATCTACATTCTAATATGCATTTTTTAAAAATATCCCAACCCCCTTTAATCCCCATCATCTTCATTAGCCCACCTTTTTAATAGGCCTATTTACCATAACTTCCCCCTCCCCTTTGTTTATACACTTTTTTCCCCCCTTACTTGCTGTTGCCATTTTCTTTTTTTCCCATCTACCTTTTTCTCTAACTGTAGCTAAAACTAAATAATGATCCATATCTGTTGCCCCCCTATAAACATGTACATCCTGAAGCCTACCCATCAACCTTTTTTTCCACCAATGCTAATCTAACAAACTATTTTCTTTCGTATGTATCATACCTTTTTTACAGTGGTCCCCAGTAACAAACACCGGGAAAACATCAATTATGTAAGTATAAATTTAAGCTTTGGAAATTATTTTGGGGCCTAAAAGACTAACCCCTACATTATTTTTAGGAGTAAATTGTTTGGGAAGGCCCTTTAAGGCCCGGGGTGAGTTTTTGTATCGGGGGGCCACTGTACTTATTTTCGTCTTTTTATAAAATATGAAATTTTAAAAACCCCCTTTTAAAATAGCCAATTAAAGGTCCCCATTTACATAACGTTGAAAAAATGTCCAGCTGCAACCAGAGACAAAAAAATGCCAGAATTCCTGTAGCAGAAAAAAAAAGTGTGTTTTGTTCATGAGGAAAAAATAATTTACCTTTAAAAAATTTATATTCTGGCACCCCAAATTTACCTACTACTCCCCCCACAACATTTTTTCTCCTTTACATTAAGATCCCCAAACAAGATCTCCCCTTGGTTTTAAAACTCCCCACACACACTCCAAAATTTCCCCCAAAACTCTCTCCCCCCACCCCCTTTTTCCAGGTATAAAACTTAAAACCCACTTTTTAAACCAAACCCTTTTTTTTACTCCCCTAATCTTTGAATTTTTTTATTTCTCTTTTACCCCGCCATAACTGATTCTTAACATTTTTGATCCCTTTTTTAGCTCTAACTCATTTGAAACCCTGACCTAATCCCATTTATTTCTCCCCCCTAAACTCTCCTACCCCCCTTCATTTTGTCCACTTAAAAACCAGGACATCCCGCTTCTTTTCATTCATAACATCTACAATCATCTTTCTTATCATTACAACATCCACCACATTAAAAATCCCACTTTGACGGTTTTTTTCTTTTTCTTTTAGTAAATCTTCAGGAAAAAGGGGTTACAACCCCTTGTTCCCCATTTTGTTGACTTTTTCAAACGATGGTTACAAAGATTCTTTTTCCCTTCCCCAGGATATGAAAGGAAAAACAAAAGAACAAGAACTATTAAGATAAAAACAAAAAAACTCAGGTGAGTGGTTAAAAAAACTTTTTGGGGAGTGTAGGGGCCTAAGTTAAAGAAGTAGCAAGACATACCTGAAATCTTGCATGTTTATGAGAAGAAAAAAAACACCACAATCCTACCATCATGAAAAAAAACAGGGGCCTCGGGTTTTCTGCATCTCCAAAAAACATTTTGCAAGTGTATTTTTAAGTGCTTTCAAGGATTTTTGGGGGGCTAAAAGACTAACCTACGTGACAAATTTTTTAACCCTTTGGGGGGCGACAGGCCTTTTGGAAACACGTTCTCAGGGGCGAAATTTTTTTGGAAAAAAAAAAAAAAAATTTTTTTTTTTAAATGATTGAGAATCTTTTCCGATCCTCTAACCAAAGTTTGAAATTTTAATGAAAAAACTGAATTATCTCTTAATTATTCCCCAAAGATGTTTACGATCGGATTTCACCCATTTACCCCTTTTTTGGCCCAACCTGTTCCCGCCACTAAAAACATAGCTATTTTTCTAGAACTTCATTTCTTCTATCGATTTAGTCAAGAAACGCTATTTTAATTTCAACTACCCCAAAAAAGTGGTCAAAAAAGAAATTTTCCAATTTCCAAAAAATTTCAAAAAGATGCCAATTTAAAATAGGGTCCCGAATAAAAAGGCAGACATTCCTGGACTAAAAAACATCTTTTTTTCATTGTCACATCTCAGGCCCCTCTTACATTACTTTTGCTTTCCATTTTAATTTTTTTTTCCAAAAAAAAGAAGATTTTGTTTTTATAATCATCATTGTAAAAAGGGGAAAAAAATATAGCGATTGTGAAAAAATATTAGACCGTTGATTTTATTGAAGGTTGATTTGTTTTATTTAACATTTTTTCTTTGGGCTCCCAATTTCAAGGTACTTGTATTTAAACCAATCAAAATCATCTCTATTTCTGTAATATATCTTCCATTCTATACATGAGACCAAGAAAACGATAATACATCAATAAATACCATGAAAATAGACTGAAAGTCGCTGTTTTAAACAAAAAACGGTGGTTTTTTTTTCTCATTATCAGTGTGGGGGCAGGATTTTTTATACTGCACACTGACCACATAGACCCATTCTTTCATATGTAGGGCCTCCAGCCGTTTCCTGCTTAATTTGAAGCCGCTAGAATTTACGCGTATTAGTACGGCACCAACCCTGCTCATAAACGTTAAGAGCACCAACCCCAAAGGGGTTAAAAGTAAATTCGTTCAGTAATGGCACTTGAGCAGCATTCTGGAATAAATTTTCGGCGAAAACCGAGGGACCACTGTACAGGCTTTTGTTTACACTCACTTTGGGCAGGACGGTAGCCCCCTGGTTGATTGCTCTCTACCACCCTAAACCCCATTTACAGAATAATAAATTCTAATATTAATCCCGACCTGAAGCACTTTCTTGATAATTGCAATAGGACCCATAGAATAATATAGGAAAAAATTTTGACATTCCCCATGTCTGGCTAAATCTCTTAAAATTCCAATGTACAGGAGGCCCTCCACATTCGCCAGGGTTAGGGGATCAAGAACCTGCGAATCTTGAAAATTCGAGTGTTTGGTGTGCAAATATATTGTAGGAAATATAATATAATAGCATTTACTTAGCCTAACAATACTGCTTCCTTAACCTATTGAACCAAACATTCATAAAACATTCCCTCCAGTGATGAAGGGTGACCTGGAGCATTATCAAGAAGGAGGTTTTTTTTTGGGAGACCCTTTTTTTGTAGGTACAGCCGCGCTGTATAACCCTTGTGGTTTAGGCTTCTTTTATTATTAAAAATATTGTAGGTACACCTGTCCTCCGTCCCGGAAGCAGTGGTGAAACCAGTCCATACAGATGATGTTGGTGGTCCATGCTTTGGATTGTGCATCCCGAATACTGGGTTGGCAGCTTTATAAATAAAGCCTGGCTTGCCATGTGCCCAGCAGCATAGCACATAGCATTAAAGTGCATCGGTCTTTTGCAGCCTTGAACCCTGGCACACACTTCTCCTCCTTGGTGATGAAGGTCCTGGCAGGCATCATCTTCCAATACAGAGCTGTTTCATCCATGTTCCACCCTGCTCAGGCCTGTATCCCTTCTCATCGATGATTTTTCAAGCGCCGGGGAAAATGCAGCTGCCGAACGTGATCTGCCGAACCTGATTCTCCACTCATCTTTAGGTTGTGCAGAGAGAACCGTCTCTTAATTTATCAAACCATCCTTTCTAGGAAGTCAGGATGGGGGGATGTAGATGTCCTGGTTCTGCACTGGCGCTAGCTTCATCACTAGCCAACGTATCATACAAAGTCTTTCCCTTTACAAATTGCACTGTTATGGAATTTCCTTTTCTATTTTGGTCTAAATCCACACAAATAATGAAGATTCCATTTTAGACATTGCACTGTTTCTTACACTTGCTTGGCTGAGGGCAGTAGATGCTACGCCACTCTTATCTTCGCCTCATTTTTTGATGAGCGCACTGTGCTTTCGTTTTCATTAAATAATTTTCCAATGGGAGAATTGCTCAAATAACCTGCCCTCCCCTTGTCTAGCAATTTCACCTTCTCCAGATTCATGACTTTCTTTGAGTGCTTAGGGGTTGGCTCATCAATAGCGGTTGCTGCTCCCCTTGGGGCCACTTTCACCACCACACAAACACAAGTGTACGGTAGGACACGAACATTAACTGGTCATGACCCAAAAGTAACTGGACAATGACTGACCGAGTGGCGGACTGGCGGGCTGCCGGTTGAGGGGGTAAGAGGGAGGGTAGTAGGGACGCGGCGGGGAAACCCTTTCCCCATACTTTTCCCGCATTTGTTTGGTAAATATGATTGGCGGCTGGGCATTCGTGAATGTTCGGGGCTTGCGAAAGTGGAGGGCTAGCTGTATATAAAAGGGTCCAAAATCTGGAACTCCCTGCCAGAAATCTCCAGAACCACTGTCTCAAGCAGCACTTTTTAAAAATACTGTTAAAAACACCTTCTTTTCTCTAACATACCCCAACATCAGCAAAATACAGTGGAACCCCGAAATTTTTGGGTTTCTTTTTCAGCCAATTTTGTACTGACTTTCAGCCATTGCCCAGAGTTTCGGGCCCGTATCAGACCTGTCCTGCACTTAGGCCGCCTTGCCGCACAGGTGTCGTGGGGCAGTCTAGCATTGTTCTTGCGTGCTCATCCAAACATTTGAATAAATTCATTGTGTTTGTGCTTGTTTATTGATTGGACTGTGAAATAAGTCACAATGGGTCCAAAGAAACTTCCTAGTGGCACCCCCGTGGGAAAAAAGTGAGGGAAAACCATAGAACTGGATTAGATAAAAAATATGAAGTGGCATA
>WNWK01046926.1:0-14127 GCA_009830355.1 Cherax destructor
GGTTTTGTCGGCGGGGCTTGGACTTCCAGCAAGCATGTGGCATGTTAGATGGAGTGTGGAGACGAAGGTTTTTTTGGGACATGACGATCTGTTGGAGTGTGAGCAGGGTAACATTTTGTAAGGGATTGGGGAAACCAGTTAATTGATTTAGTTGGACTTGAGTCCTGGAAATGGGAAGTACAATGCCTGCATTTTAAAAGGGGGGGGTCTGGGATAGTGACAGCTGGGAGGACTATTCTCAGCTTCGTATCTGGCCCTCTAAAAAGGCCCAGTGATTATGTATGAGTGTGGAAAAATTTGAATGATGAAAGTTTTTTTTTTTTGGGGATTTTTTTTTTTTTTGGGTCACCCCCCCCTCGGTGGGGGGGCCGACTTTTAAAAAAAAAAAAAACTTTTTTTTCTATAAAGTGAGAGAATGAGAGGAGTGAAAATGGATGAATGAGAACAATGTATGGAAAAAAGAAAAAGGTGAAACAAGTAAGGAAAGACAGTAAAAAGAAATTTGAAGAAAATTCCTCCCCCAAAACCCCTAACAGATTGTCATTTTTTTAAGTAAGTATATTCGGGGTACAGGTACACTAAATACAGTTACATGAATTATCATACATGGCAACATATTTTAGATTACCCACCAAGATAACCCAAAAAGTCAAGACAAAGTGACTTATTTCATTAATACGGAATTACTTCTTAAAGATCATCAAAGCATTAGATACAAAATAGCGTTGATTTATGACGGGGTTTTTAAGTAGTGTGTAAACATTAGCATTAGTCTCTGAAATGCCACAGCATGTTAGTGCCTTTCTTTGTACTAAACAACACTTTATAAAATTAAATCACACATTAACCTTTGCAAAGAAATAAAAATTTATATTTGTATTTGGGTTGGGTCCTGACTGATCACTCTTAAGTCGAATTGGATATAAGTTAGATAGGTGTTGTAATTACGTATTTTATAATCTTTATATCATTTTTTTCTTTAAAATGCTCGTAACACTGAAGTTAATTGGGGAACTGGGGAAAAGATGTGAACAGGTGTGTACATGATGTTACCAATGATGAGCAGAATCACTATCATATGGCCTCGTTTTTGCTGCCAGGCGTACAAATATTTATTTAATAAATTCAAAATAATAAGCTGGATAAGTCATAAGTCAACAACTATCTGTATATATCTAATATCTATTGTGTAACTTACCTCAAATAAATTAAGAATCCAAGTTCGTCATTAACTTTTTGTCTGATCTGATCCATGGAATTTCTTGCAAAATTAATATAGGCCTTGCCTAGTTCCTTTCCAGACCCACTCACATTCTGTTGGTACTGAAAAATAGCACACACAGTCCAAAAATACACAGTACAAAATGCACACAATACAAAAATATGAAAAAATACTGTCCATGAAATTAGAAATCCTACTGTATTGCATATAATTTTCCTGAGTGATTTAGGACAGTTTTTTATATGAGAATAAATTATCTAATCAATCAATGTAAATTATAATGTAATCACAAATATTTGTATTTCTGTTATATAATTTACCTTCAAAAATTAACAAACATTTACATAACCTTTGGATAATGTTCAATAATATACATGATGTTTATATCAGAATTTAACATATTACTGTATTATACAAAAAGTATTCAACAGCGGATTCTATACATATATTTATTACGATGTATTCTACTTAATTTTCACTTTGTTTTTCTTGTGTAGTATTAGCTATTAAGATAATGCTGGTAAGGCACATACCGTAAATGACAAAATTGATCCAATGAAGCTTCCTTCATCGTATCTGCTAAGTTTAGAGATGACCGACTCTAATACTGATAAAAGCTTAGCGACCATTCCTTGAGTCATGGAGCTGCTCGTTCTCTCAATGAGGTCGTCAATCTTGGTATGGTATTGATGCTAAAAAAAAAAAAAAATTTTTTTTTTTAC
This sequence comes from Cherax destructor, assembly GCA_009830355.1. Taxonomy (NCBI): domain Eukaryota; kingdom Metazoa; phylum Arthropoda; class Malacostraca; order Decapoda; family Parastacidae; genus Cherax; species Cherax destructor. The sequence continues at coordinate 1,945 of WNWK01046926.1, forward strand.
ACAGATCAATTTTCGAGGCTATTAGTACACACAGGTTATGTTCCTTAAACATTGAAAAGAAAATGTGTGAAATTCACTATTTTTCACAGATTTTTTTTTGTGTGTATGTATGTATAGTATATGTATGTATGTATATGTCTGATTGAACACTAACCACATCAACACCATCAACGGCACAGAGTTTGAAAGACTGGTTCTTGGCATCCAGAATAACATTAACCATGGCACACATCTCAGAAGGGAGAACGTAGTCGGTGGAGACGAAGCCGGTGCCTTTCTTGAGCCACTGCTGGAACGCCTGGTCCGTCCGGGTAATGCACGGTTCGATCATGTCACACGCCATCAACTGGCACAAAAGACAATTACATTAACATCTGAGTATTGATTACAACATGACTCACAAAATCGTAATAACACAACTGTAAATAAACCACAGAATGGGTGGGGTTTGAACTAATAGCCAGCTGGCCCAGTGACTTATGTACTGGCCTGGAGTTTTACCACTCCTTGCCATGGATTTAATACACATAGGAGAGAGGAGCTTATGATGATGTTTTGGTCAACTTGGACCATTTACAAGTCCTATGTCGGGTTGTGTACTGGTCAATCATGGTATTGTGCCTTTTGTTATTTAAACACCACCAGTGTTTTTTGTTTTTTAGACAATAAATAATGTTACAGCATGGGCATCTGTTTTCTGTAATTTTCATAATAAAGTATAACTTACTTATTAGAAAAATTACCAGTTAAACTTCACCTTAGAACCAACTTTTTTTTATCATCTAACTTACTTTTAACTTTAATTAACTTTTCATTTAGGAATTATTTTTAAACTATAATTTTTACAATAAACTCTGAAAAATCTATTACTATGTCCTCAAACACCTCTGCTCACTCTGTAATGCTCTCTGATCCATCCATACCTCATCTATGGTTTCTGAGTAACCTTACTATTATTTGCATAAAATAAAATACAGTGGTACCCGAGTTTTGGCCATAATTCGTTTCCAGAAGGCTGTTCGAGTGCCGTTGCAGACAATTTGTTCCTAGGAATAATGTAAATTAGATTAGTCATTTTAGACCCCAAAAATACACTTACAAAAGCACTTACAATAATACCTTACATACAAGTCAACCCTCCGTTTTCGTGTATCTCTGTTTTCGTGTGTTTCCATTTTCGTGCAGTTTTGAGAATTTTCCCTCCGTTTTGGTGATTAGCTCTGTTTTTGTTTATTGTACGGAACCTGCCCAGTGCCCAGCGCACATACAAAGCCTAAGCCCGCCTCCCACACACATTCTCAGGCAGTGTAACATTGTTTCTGGTTGAGTGAACATTATCCTGCGAGTTCATACAAAACATTTCTTAACAATCCATTGTTTTGGCCCTTGATTATTGTGTGTGACTGCTAAATAAGCCACCATGCACCCAAAGAAAGTTTCTAGTGCTAGTCCTTTGGTAAAGAAAGTAGGAACACCATAGAATTAAAGAAAGAAATCGTAGCAAAGTATCAAAGTGGAGTCGATAAAAGTTATAGCATCAGCCAGCGATAAAGTATAGTATTAACAGTGTAGCAAGTAAGTTAAGTCATAAATCGATAGAAAAATGACGACACAAAACTTAACTCCTCCATTGTTTGTTTGAGGAATATAGGGACACTGGGTCCAGAGCCGCCCTGCCAACATCTCCTCCAAGGTAAGTGTAAATATTTCTTATTTATACAAGTGTGAATATTTCTTATTTATAAATTAAAGTGTAAATACAGTGGTACCTCGGTTTCGATATTAATCCATAAAGAGGGCATATCTTTAGCTGAAACAATCGTTACCCGAATCAATTTTCCCCATAAGAAATAATGGAAATAAATTTAATCCGTCCAAGACTTCCAAAAGTAGTTAAATAAAATATTTTTTAGAACTTTTTGACATTAAATAATACACAATTTAATGAAGAATAACTAAATACACATGTAAATATTGTACAATAACATGTCACTTACATTTATTGAAGAGTTGTTGATGTTGGAGGACGGGAGGAGGAGAAGGTGGAGTAGTATGCTAGTGTTTGGAAGGGGAATCCTTCCATTAACACTCAGGTACCAAGTTCTTTTCTGGGGTTATTTCCCCTTTTTTCTTTGAATGCCACTAGGACCAGCTTGAGAGTCACTGGACCTCTTTCTAACAATAAATCTGTCAGGAGCTCTGTGTCTGGCGATTCTTTAACACATCCCTGAAATGACACACCACTGTGTCATTGTACAGGTTGCCAGCACGGCCTGCAACAGCATGTTAAGGTGATATTCATCCATAAAGCCTTGAACCCTGCTCTCTAGGACACAGTCTGCACAATTTTCTCCAGGCAGAGTTCAAAGTCCTGGTAGTCACTCCCTCCCAAGCCTTACCTATAAGGTTTACACAATGCAGCATATGGAAATGGTTTTCCAAAAGTCTCTTAGGGTTATATTCATGTCTGTGGTCACATCAAAGCACTTTTGAAACATTATAATAATAATAATAATAATAATAATAATAATAATCATAATAATTTTTATTTGGACATGATACAAAGAATTACATTTGGTTATTGAGATTACATGAGGTGTACATGCCAAAAGCCCCTAGTATGCAGGGCATTTTGGGCAGACTTAAAATTAACTTAAAACTAGATTGTAAGAATTATTGTAGATAGTACAGTGAGCCCCCGGTTCTCGTCGGCAATCCGTCAGAGAGGGCCCGTCGACCACCGGTTTGGTCGAACTCCGATTCTATTTTCCCCATAAGAAATAATGGAAATAAAATTAATCCGTCCCAGACATCCAAAAGTATTAAAATAAAATATTTTTTAGAACTTTTTGACATTAAATTAAACACAATTTTATAACAAAATTATAAATAAATAGTACAATAACATGTCACTTACTTTTATTGAAGAGTTGTTGATGTGTGGAGGACGGGAGGAGGGGAGAAGGTGGAGTAGTATGCTAGTGTTTGGAAGGGGAATCCCCTTCCATTAACACTGCAGGTAACAAGTTCTTTTCTGGGGTTACTTCCCTTTTTCTTTTAATGCCACTAGGACCAGCTTGAGAGTCACTGGACCCCTCTCTACCAAAAAATCTGTCCAGGGAGCTCTGTGTCTGGCGGTTCTTTAAAATGTCCTTAAAATGTAACAAGACATTGTCATTAAACATGTCGCATACACGCGTGCAACATCTTGGTTAGGGTGATAATCATCCATGAAGCCTTGCACATCAGCCCATTTGTCACAGATCTCCTAATCCTTGAAGAAGGCACATTCTTCCATCTCGGTTCCACCTCCTCCTCCTCTGGACCATTTTCCTGACCTGTGGTCTCTTGTTGCAGTTGATGTTGAAGCTCTTGCAGATCTTCAGTGGTTAACTCTTCATTGTGCTCCTCCACCAACTCTTCCACATCCTGGGTACAAACATCCAACCCCATGGACTTGCCCAGTTCCACAATTTCTTCCACAACAGGCTCAGGCTCAGGGTTCTGAGGCTCAGCCCCAAAACCTTCAAAATCTAGGACACAGTCTGGCCACAATTTTCTCCAGGCAGAGTTCAAAGTCTGGTAGTCACTCCCTCCCAAGCCTTACCTATAAGCTTTACACAATGCAGGATATGGAAATGCTCTTTCCAAAAGTCTTTTAGTGTCATATCCATGTCTGTGGTCACATCAAAGCACTTTTGAAACATTGCTTTGGTGTAGAGTTTTTTAAAGTTGCAAATGACCTGCTGGTCCATGGGCTGGAGGAGAGGAGTGGTATTAGGGGCAAGAACTTCACTTTGATGAACTCACAGCCCTGCACAATTTGCTCTGCCAAGTCTGGAGGATGACCAGGAGCATTGTCCATTATCAGGAGACACTTAAGTGGTAAATTATTTTCCTCAAGATATTTCTTCACACTGGGGCCAAACACGTTTTTGAACCATTCAAGGAAAATTTCCCTAGTGACCCATGCCTTACTGTTAGACTTCCACATCACACACAAATTAGACTTTTTGATACCACATCTGCCAAACACTCGGGGATTTTCAGAATGATACACCAGTAAAGGCTTCACTTTGCAATCACCACTGGCATTAGCACACATCATGAGAGTGAGCCTGTCTTTCATAGGCTTATGTCCTGGCTGTGCCTTTTCCTCCTTTGTAATGTAGGTCCTGTTTGGCATTTTCTTCCAAAACAGGCCTGTTTCGTCACAATTGAACACTTGTTGTGGTTGGAATTGTTCAGCCTCTATATACCCCTGGAATTCTTGCACATATTTTTCAGCAGCATTTTTGTCAGAACTGGCTGCCTCACCATACCTCACAACACTATGTATGCCACTTCGCTTCTTAAATCTGTCAAACCAGCCTTTGCTGGCTTTAAATTCGTTCACTTCAGCACTCGTTGCAGGCATTTTCTTGACTGAGATCATCATGCAACTGCCTTGCTTTTTCACATATTATTGCCAGCGTAATACTATCTCCTGCTAACTGTTTCTCGTTGATCCACACCAACAACAAAGTTTCCACTTGTTCCAGCACTTGAGATCTCTGTTTTGTGACCATACTTGCACCTTTCGCAACAACAGCATCCTTGATTTCCTTTCTCTTGGCCAAAATGGAAGAGATGGTGGAATGGGATTTGCCATAGAGCCTGGCCAGCTCAGTGACACGCACTCCACTTTCATATTTTGCTATCATCTCCTTCTTCAATTCTACCGTATTTCTGACATTCTTTACCACAGGCTTGGCACTAGGAGCTTTCTTGGGGCCCATGGTGGCTTATTTACCAGTTGCAAGCACTAAAAACACTGGAATAATGACAATATATATGGTATGAATGCGTGGGTGGTGCGTGGGTAGTGTTCGCTCGCTTGTAAACAATAACACACTGAGTGCCTGGGCGCCCAGCTGGGCCACGGCCACATGCGTACGCGTTCGGGACGGATAGCCGACTCGTCGAACTCCGAGTGGCCGCCTAAGACCGAGTCAAAAATATTGTAAAAATCCCCGTCGAACACCGATTTGGCCGAGCACCGACGCCGTCGAACTCCGGGGGTTCACTGTATACAATGAGTAAAGGTGAGTATTTAAGCTATGAAATTTGAACATAGTTTTGTACTTTTGTCTTCATTATAAAATTAATTAAATCAGATTAAACAAATTAAAGCAATAGTAATAATATAATAATAAAAAGTTATGGTTGATAATTTATAAAATAAGTAAAGTTGCTTATCTAAGTTTTAAAGTTTGAATATAAGTTGAACATATCAATTAATTGTAGCAATTTATTGCAGCAATGCAACTAATTGAGTGAGATAACAATTTAATACAATTTAAAACAATTAATTGCATTGCAGTTAGTTTACGTGGTCATTATAATATAAGTGTTGTGGGAATAATTAGCTAAGTAAGTATTATTCATAACAGGTTTTACATTCATTCATTCAATCGTTCATTCATACATTACATTGACTTTAAAGTCAGGTTTTACGTTAAGTGATTATTCTACTTTGCTGGGAATGGTTGATATGGAGCAATTATCTTTGGGTGAGAAGGTGGTTTTTAGCATCGTTTTGAATTGGGGTACAGGTAGGGTTTCTTTGGCAATGACAGGTAATGAATTCCAAATTTTCGTGTCTTTTATGTGCATTGAGTTTTTACATAGTGTTAGGTGGACACGGGGAACATCGAGGAGTGATCTGTGTCTAGTGTTATGGTCATGTGTCCTGTTAAAATTAGTAAGGAGAAGTTTGAGTGGTGGGTTAATATCTGCATAGAGTGTTCTATGTACGTATGTAATAGGCACAGTAAAAAGTATGGATGTCTTGTATGGTGAGTAAGTTTAGGTTTTTGAATATTGGTGGAGTATGTTGCCTGGAGTGAGAATTTGTTATCATTCTAACTGCTGCCTTTTGTTGTGTTATTAGTGGTCTGATATGAGTTATTGATGTAGAGCCCCATGCGCAGATTCCATAGGTGAGGTAGGGGTAAATGAGTGAGTGATATAGGGTAAGGAGAGCTGGTTGTGGAACATAGTATCGTATCTTGGATAGTATTCCCACGGTCTTTGAGACTTTCTTGGAGATTTGTATGTGTGTCTGAAATTTGGGTGTAGAGTTTTTTAAAGTTGCAAATGACCTGCTGGTCTCATGGGCTGGAGGAGAGGAGTGGTATTAAGGAGCAAGAACTTCACTTTGATGAATTTAAACTCCTCCACAATTTTCTCTACCAAGTTTGGAGGATGACAAGGAGCATTGTCCATTATCAGGAGGCACTTAAGTGGCAAATTATTGTCCAATAGATATTTCTTCACACTGGGGCCAAACACGCCATTGAACCACTCTAAGAAAATGTCCTTTGTGACCCATGCCTTTTTGTTAGATTTCCACATCACACACAAGTTAGACTTGCTGACACCACATCTGCCAAACACTCGGGGATTTTCAAAAAGATACACCAGTAAAGGCTTCACTTTGTAATCACCACTGGCATTAGCACAAAGCGTCAAAGTTAGCCTGTCTTTCATAGGCTTATGTCCTGGCTGTGCCTTTTCTTCCTGAGTAATGAAGGTCCTGTTGGGCATTTTCTTCCAAAACAGGCCTGTTTCATCACAATTAAACACTTGTTGGGGGAGGAATTTTTCAGCCTCTATGTACTCCTGGAATTCAGGCACATATTTTTCAGCCGCAATTTTGTCAGAACTGGCTGCCTCACCATGCCTCACAACACTATGTATGCCACTTCAATTCTTAAATTTGTGAAACCAGCCTCTGCTGGCTTTAAATTCGCTCACTTCAGCACTCGTTGCAGGCATTTTCTTAACGAGATCATCATGCAACTGCCTTGCTTTTTCACATATTATTGCCTCCGAAACAGTATCTCCTGCTAACTGTTTCTCGTTGATCCACACCAACAACAACCTTTCCACATCTTCCAGCACTTGTGGTCTCTGTTTTGTGAACACAGATGAACCTTTTGCAACAACAGCTTCCTTGATTTTACGTGTATTTTCTTGGCCACAATGGTAGCGATGGTAGAAAAGGCTTTACCATACAGCCTGGCCAGCTCACTGATACGCACTCCACTTTCATATTTTTCTATTATCTCCTTCGTCAGTTCTATCGTACATGTATTTCTGTTCCTCTTTGCTACAGACTTACCACTAGGAGCTTTCCTTGGACCCATGGTAGCTTATTTAGCAGTTGCAAGCACTAAAAACAGTGGAATAATGACAATATACTGGTATGAATGCGTGGGTGTGGGTGGGTGGTCACTCTCGCTTGTAAACAATAGCACACTGACGCTCCCTGGAGTGCGCGCTCAGCTGGGCGCCACGCGGACAAGTCCGGTACGAATGTCGTTACCCGAAGCAAACATCGTAACCCGCAATCATTTTTTTTACGTTATAAATATCGTTACTCGAAACTATCGTTAAATGACAGCATCGTTACCCGAGGTATGACTGTATTTATTTATAAATTAAAGTGTAAATATTTCTTATTTATAAATTATGTACATTGTGTGAATAGAGCTGGTGGCGGCCTGCTGCTGCCGCCAACGGCTTATGGTCAGTGGCCTTAAACCCAACAACAACAACAACACTACTGCCAGTTTTCTCATACATAATGACATATTATATTCATTCTAGAGTATATATCATGTTTCTATGTTATTAATATTGTTTATTATGTCATATTAGATGAACTGTTATAGATAAATAAGCCGTAGAGCTGATATTAGTGTCAAATTGAAGCATTTTGTCCAGCCTCCCAACAATAAACTCGCCTTCCTCTCTCCTCCTCTCCATCTTCCATACACCAACAAGAGTCGCCAATAAAGGTAAGTGTGATGTTAAATGTTCATTTATACTAGTTATTAGTGCTTTATATTTATTTGTCATTCTTTTCTGTATGCAAATCTATATTTAATCTCTAAAAAATTATTTTTTGTTAATACTCCTGGGTGTCTGAAATGGATTAATTGAATTTACATTATTTCTTATGGGGAAAATGGCTTCAGTTTTCATTGATTTTAGTTTTAGTTGATCCCTCTGGAACGGATTAAGCATGAAAAAGGAGGGTTGACTGTAATTGTTCGAGTTTGGAGCTGTTCGAAACTCGGGGTTCCACTGTACTTTGCTAAACTTTTCTAAAAAATAATTATATATTTATATTTCACTATTTCCTAGATGGGCAGGTTATTTTACAGTGTTTTGTTTATTTTAATACAGCATCTCCTCACTTAGCGATGTACAGTCAACCCCCGGTGTTTGACGCCATCGGAGTTTGCCCAAATCGGTGATCGTTAGTTTTTTTCACGAGAATTTTGGCTCGATGTTAACGAATCCGCTTGGAGTTGGCGATTCGTCATAGACTCGTACGTGTGGCCCAGCTGGGCCTGCCCGGGCACTCAGCATCAGTGTGCTATTGTTTATAAGCGAGCGACCACCACCCACGCATTCATACCAGCATATTGTCATTATTTCACTGTTTTTAGTGCTTGCAACTGCTAAATAAGCCACCATGGGCCCCAAGAAAGCTCCTAGTGCCAAGTCTGTGGTAAAAAATGTCAGAAATACGGTAGAATTGAAGAAGGAGATGATAGCAAAATATGAAAGTGGAGTGCGTATCGCTGACCTGGCCAGGCTCTATGGCAAATCCCATTCAACCATCTCTTCCATTATGGCCAAGAGAAAGGAAATCAAGAACACTGTTGTTGCAAAAGGTGCAAGTATGGTCACAAAACAGAGATCTCAAGTGCTGGAAGAAGTGGAAACTTTGTTGTTGGTGTGGATCAACAAGAAGCAAATAGCAGGAGATAGTGTTTCGCTGGCAATAATATGTGAAAAAGCAAGGCAGTTGCATGATGATCTCGTTAAGAAAATGCCTGCAACGAGTGCTGAAGTGAACGAATTTAAAGCCAGCAAAGGCTGGTTTGACAGATTTAAGAAGCGTAGTGGCATACATAGTGTTGTGAGGCATGGTGAAGCAGCCAGTTCTGACAAAAGTGCGGCTGAAAATTACGTGAATGAATTCGTGGGGTACATAGAGGCTGAACAATTCCAACCCCAACAAGTGTTCAATTGAGAAGAAACAGGCCTGTTTTGGAAGAAAATGCCAAACAGGACCTTCATTACACAGGAGGAAAAGGCACTCCCAGGACATAAGCCTATGAAAGACAGGCTAACTCTTATGCTTTGTGCCAATGCCAGTGGTGATTCTAAAGTGAAGCCATTAGTGGTGTATCATTCTGAAAATCCCCGAGCGTTTAAGAGATGCGGTGTCGCCAAGTTTAATTTGTGTGTGATGTGGAAGTCTAACAATAAGGCATGGGTTACTAGGGAAATTTTCTGTGATTGGTTCCATGAAGTGTTTGGCCCCAGTGTGAAGAAATACGTATCTTGAGGAAAATAATTTGCCACTTAAGTGCCTCCTGATAATGGACAATGCTCCTTGTCATCCTCCAAACTTGGTAGAGAAAATTGTGGAGGAGTTTAAATTCATCAAAGTGAAGTTCTTGCCCCCTAATACCACTCCTCTACTCCAGCCCATGGACCAGCAGGTCATTTGCAACTTTAAAAAACTCTACACCAAAGCAATGTTTCAAAAGTGCTTTGACGTGACCACAGACATGAATATGACCTTAAGAGACTTTTGGAAAGATCATTTCAGTATCCTTATAGGTAAGGCTTGGGAGGGAGTGACTACCAGGACTTTGAACTCTGCCTGGAGAAAATTGTGGCCAGACTGTGTCCTAGAGAGGGATTTTGAAGGTTTTGGGGCTGAGCCTCAGAACCCTGAGCCTGAGCCTGTTGTGCAACAAATTGTGGAACTGGGCAAGTCCATGGGGTTGGATGTTTGTACCGAGGATGTGGAACAGTTGGTGGAGGAGGACAATGAAGAGATAACCACTGAAGATCTGCAAGAGCTTCAACAACAACAGACCACAGTTCAGGAAAATGGTCCAGAGGAGGAGGAGAAACAGAGATGGAGGAAGGTGCCTTCTTCAGTGATTAAGGAGATTTGTACAATGTGGAGCAAGGTGCAAACATTTATGGATGATTAACCTCCATGCTGTTGAAGGGTGTTGGCCACATGTACAATAAAATGTGGTGTCCCATTTCAGGGAAGTTTTAAAGAAATGCCAGACACAGAGCTCCCTGGACAGATTTTTTGTTAGAGAGGGTTCCAGTGACTCTCAACCTGGTCCTAGTGGTATTAAAAGAAAAAGGCCAGTAACCCCAGAAAAGAACTTGGCACCTGCAGTGTTAATGGAAGGGGATTCCCCTTCCAAACACTAGCATACTACTCCATCCTCTCCCCTCCTCCCATCTTCCACACATCAACAACTCTTCAATAAATGTAAGTGATATGTTATTGTACTATTATTTCTTTATTTATCATAAAATTGTGTTAATTTATTGTCTATATGTTGTAAAAAAATATTTTATTTTAATACTTTTGGGTGTCTGGAACAGATTAATTTTATTTCCATTATTTCTTATGGGGAAAATAGATTCGTAGTTCGACCAAATCGATGTTCGACGGGCCCTCTGGAACGGATTAATAACGAGAACCGGGGGCTCACTGTACTCATTTTCTGACGCCTCGGACTTATGACGGGCTCTCTGACCAGTATTTATACCTAAATAATGTCTATTAGAGCTGATTTCCTCTATTCTGTTTATTTCAATATACAGTGGAACCCCGGTTAACGAAAAAAATTCATTGCAGAAGCCTGCTCAAGTGCCATTACCGAACGAATTTACTTCCTTAAGAAAAAATGTCATTTAGGTTAGTCTATTTCAGACCCCCAAAAATACACTTCCACAAGCACTTACAATATTATACTTACATAATTGCACGATTTCTGGGGTGTTCGTTAACCGGGGTTCCACTGTACAGTGGAACCCCGGTTAACGAAATGCTTAGTTAACGAAAAAATCGGTTACCGAAAGCTTTTTTCGGTATCAGTTAGCGAAAAATCCCTGGTTAGCAAAACGTATTAGACCTGTCCACCTGCTCCGCGCCTGGCCTGTGCAAGACGCCAGTGAAGCGTTGTTTACCATTGAGAGAACATTACCCAGCACACTCTTTCAAACATTCACAATACATTTGGTGTCTTTTTTGGTGGTTTAGTGATTGTCACTGTGAAATAAGTCACCATGGGTCCAAAGAAGCTTCCTAGTGGCACCCCAGTGGTAAAGAGAGTGAGGAACATCATCGAACTGAAGAAAGAGTTTATAGAAAAATATGAGAGTGGCGTACGTCTGAGTGATCTTGCCAGGATGTACAAGAAAACCCCATCTACTATCGGCACTATCCTGGCACAGAGAAATGAGATCAAGGAAGCTAATGTTGCAAAAGGGGTTAATTTGTTAACGAAACAAAGATCGAAAATAGTGGATGAGGTTGAGAAGTTACTGATGGTGTGGATCAATGAAAAACAGAGAGCGGGTGATAGTATTTCCATGGTGATAATTTGTGAAAAGGCAAGGAAGTTGCACGCAGATCTTGTCAAGACAATGCCTGCAACCAGTGGTGAGGCGAGTGATTTTAAAGCGAGCAGAGGCTGGTTTGACAGGTTTAAGAAACGTAGTGGCATACACAGTGTTGTGAGGCTGTTATGGGGTATTATGGACTTGTTATGGGGGCTATGGAACCCAGCATGTATTGTTGAAATTAAATAACATGAATGCCTAATTATATTGAATTAATCAGAAGTACTGTTTAGGAGAGTTTAAAGGCTTGGCCTTAAAAACTTAAGAGCTGATTAAACTGATTTTCTCAATATAATAGGTTATATAAATAATGCACACATTTTATTAACTAATTAATTAATAGTTGCATGTCTCATTGTAATAACATAAGATATGTTGAGAGGATATGCAAAGTGATGTGTTTATGTTTGAGGGGGAGGAGCTTAGAGAGACTGTTGTTTTCCCACAATGCCCTTCCTGAGAACAATGGCGGCTGGAGTGAGCTGGTGTTGTAGGTGCTGATCTTATCTTGGCTTCAGGGCTGAATGAGTGCCCAAAAGGTAATGGGAAGGATTGTAGATCGATGTTACTATGACATCAGTGACCTTCAGTGTATCAAGACACTGGAGGGTTAAGAAATGTTGAGAAAAAGAGGTTGAAGGTGGCAGCTGAGCCATGTGCTTTGGGTAAGGCTGTTTA
>WNWK01046927.1:0-14126 GCA_009830355.1 Cherax destructor
TTTGAGACAACGGATTTCCCGCTCATTCAGGTAAACCTGACAACGGCGAGAATATGATGGATGTGCCTCATGACAGTTAAGGCAAGGGGGAGGTAGAGTACAAGAAGAACTGGCATGGTCGTCAGCACCAGACTGGGCATTCGGCCATGGACCTGCAATTTCGCTGGATGACCAAACGCAGCACTGACCTACACTGCTGCGGTGTAGGGGTCACCTTTCGAACTTGTAAACGTTGACCTGCAATGTAGACCGAAGATGGAAGTTCTCGGCAGTCAAACGTTAAACGAGCTATATTGCCAAGGTTAACGTCTTCGCTATTGGCGGGAGGACAAAAGTGTCAACTTTAAGGATGAGGGAGTTCTTGGGCTCAAGCTGCTCTAAATGTCATCACCACATGTCAAATTCCGTTGGACAATGGTGGGGTAAAATGACAACCACAACAAGAATTTTCCCAGGTTAAAAATGGGAAGGAAATAAGGGAGGGATGAGGAGGGGAGGAAAGGGAAAGGGTAGGATGGGGAAGATGGGAAAGGGAAGGGGGATTGGGGGTAATTAGGTTCGGTCTGAGGAGAAGACCAAGAGGTCAATTCCTCAGACCGATAGCCTCTTTACCGTGACAAGGCCCCCTTAAAGAGGTTATAAATAAGAAATATTCACACTTATATAAATAAAAATACTTACACTTGGAGGAGATGGTGGCACAGTACTGCGGTCTCGTCAGTGTCCCTATAATCTCAAACATTGTAGAAGTTTTGTGTTGTCATTTTCTATCGATTAATTGCTTAACTTACTTAAGTAAGTAAGTTTATTCAGGTATACACAAATCCAGTTATACATACATAGATTATGATACATAGCAGCATATGTGTAGAAACCCTAGGATAACCCAAAAAAGTCAGACAGAGTGACTTATTTCCATTGCTACACTATCACTGGCTGGTGCTATAGCGTTTATCAACTTGTGAAGCTTCTTTGGACCCATGGTAACTTACTTCACAGTGACAATCACTGAACCAGCAATAAACACAACAAATGTATTGTGAATGTTTGAAAGAGTGCGCTAGGTAATGTTCTCTCTATGGTAAACAATGCTACACTGGCGTCTTGCGCAGGCACGGGGCAGGCGGACACGTCTGGTACCGCTCGCTACACGAGAGAATGCTCGCTACATGAGGGAAATATTTAGCGAAAAAGCGCTCGTTAGGCGATTTGTTCATTATATGGAGTACTCGTTAGGTGAGGGACCACTGTACTTAATATTAGTGTCAGAACAAAGATTGGCTATGAAATCACAAGAACTACTATAAATTGTAATTTTTTTCCAACAAGTTGGCCGTCTCCCACTGAGGCAGGGTGACCCAAAAGAAAATACTTTCATCATCATTCAACCCTTTTACCTCACTCATACATAATCACTGTCTTTGCAGAGGAGCTCACATACAATAGTTTAGAAGTCCCCTCCAAACTGCCAATATCCCAAACCCCTCCTTTAAAGTGCAGGCATTGTGCTTCCCATTTCCAGGATTCAAGTCCAACTAAATCAATTAACTGGTTTCCCTGAATCCCTTCACACAATATTACTCTGCTCACACTCCAACAGCTCGTCAGGTCCCAAAACCATTTGTCTCCATTCACTCCTATCCAACAGCTTACATGCTTGCTGGAAGTCCAAGCCCTCGCCCACAAAACCTCCTTTACCTCCTCCCTCCAACCTTTTCGAGGACGACCCCTACCCCGCCTTCCTTTCCCTACAGATATATCGCTCTCCAAGTCATTCTACTTTGCTCCATTCTCTCTAAATGACCAAACCACCTCAACAACCCTCTTCAGCCCTCTGACAAATACTTTAGTAACTCCACCCTCCTCCTAATTTCCACACTCCGATTTTCTGCATAATATTTACACCACACATTGCCCTTAGACAGGACATCTCCACTGCCTCCAGCCACCTCCTCGCTGCAGCATTTGCAACCCATGCTTCACACCCATATAAGAGTGTTGGTACCACTATACTTTCGTACATTCCCTTCTTTGCCTCCATGGATAACGTTTTTTTGTCTCCACAGATACCTCAATGCACCACTCACCTTTTTCCTTCATCAATTCTATGGTTAACCTCATCCTTCATAAACCCATCCGCTGACCGTCAACTCCCAAATATCTGAAAACATTCAATTCTTCCATAATCCCTCTCCAATGTGATATCCAAATTTTCTTTATTTAAATCATTTGATACCCTCATCACCTTACTCTTATCTATGTTCACTTTCAACTTTCTACCTTTACACACCCTCCAAACTCGTCCACTAACCTTTGCAACTTTTCTTTAGAATCTCCCATAAGCACAGTATCATCAGCAAAAAGTAACTATGTCAACTCCCATTTTGCATTTGATTCCCATAATTTAATCCACCCCTCTCCCAACACCCTAGCATTTACTTCTTTTACAACCCCATCTATAAATATATTAAACAACAATGGTGACATTACACATCCCTATCTAAGATCTACTTTTACCAAGTAATCTCCCTCTCTCCTACACACCCTAACCTTAGCCTCACTATCCTCACAAAAACTCTTTACAGCATTCAGTAACTTACTACCTATTCCATACACTTGCAACATTTGCCACATTGCTCCCTATCCACTCTATCATATGCCTTTTCTAAACCCATAAATGCAATGAAAACTTCCTACCTTTATCTAAATACTGTTCACATATATGCTTCAATGTAAACACTTGATTTACACATCCCTACCCACTCTAAAGCCTCCTTGCTCATCTGCAATCCTACTCTCTGTCTTACCTCTAATTCTTTCAATAATAACCTTACGTACACTTTACCTGGTATACTCAGTAAACTTCTTTATCTTTCAACAAATCGGCGTTTCCCAACAAGGCGGGTGGCCCAAAGAGATAAACAAAGTTTGTCTTTTTAACTTAGTAATGTATACAGGAGAAGGGTTACTAGCCCCTTGCTCGGCATTTTAGTCGACTCTTACGACACGCATGGCTTACGGAGGAAGAATTCTGACTCAGTAAACTTATTCCCTATAATTCTTACAATCTCTTTTACCCCCTTCCCTTTATATAAAGGAACTATAAGTGCTCTCTGCCAATCCCTAGGTACCTTCCCTCTTTCATACATTTATTAAACAAAATACCAACCACTCCAACACTATACCTCCCCTGCTTTTAACATTTCTGTCATAATCCCATCAGTTCCAGCTGCTTTACCACATTTCATTCTACGTAATGCCTCACGCACCTCCCCCACGCTCACCTCCTGCTCTTCTTCACTCCTAAACGATGTTATACCTCCCTGGCCAGTGCATGAAAATACCGCCTCCCTTTTTTAATTGACATTTAAAAGTTCCTCAAAATATTCCCGCTATCTACCCAATACCTCCAGCTCCCCATCTACTAACTCCCCTACTCTGTTTTTAACTGACAAATCTATTCGTTTCCTAGGCTTTCTTAACTTGTTTATCTCACTCCAAATTTTTTCTTGTTTTCAGCAAAATTTCTTGACAGAGCCTCTCCCATTCTATCATCTCTATCATTTTGCTGTCTCACCACTCTCTTCACCTTTCTTTTTACTATCCATATACTCTGCTCTTCTATTTACACTTCTGTTTTGTAAAACCTCTCATAAGCTACCTTTTCTCTTTTATCACAACCTTTACTTCTTCATTCCACCACTCACTCCTCTTTCCTCCTGCACCACCCTCCTATAGCCACAAACTTCTGCCCCACATTCTAATACTGCATTTTTAAAACTATCCCAACCCTCTTTAACCCCCCATCCCCACTACTCATACTTGCACTAGCCCACCTTTCTGCCAATAGTTGCTTTTATCTCACCCTAACTTCCTCCTCCCTTAGTTTATACACTTTTACCTATCTCTTACTTGCCGTTGCCATTTTCTTTTTGTCCATCTACCTTTTACTCTAACTGTAGCTACAACTAAATAATGATCCGATATATCCATTGCTCCTCTATAAACATGTACATCCTGAAGCCTACCCATCAACCTTTTATCCACCAATACATAATCTAACAAACTACTTTCATTACATGCTATATCATACCTTGTATATACTTATTTATCCTCTTTTTCATAAAATATGTATTACTTATTACCAAATCTGTTTCAACACATAGCTCAATTAAAGGCTCCCCATTTACATTTACCCCTGGAACCCCGAATTTACCTACTACTCCCTCTACAACATTTTTACCCACTTTAGCATTAAGATCCCCAACCACAAGTACAGTGGACCCCCGGATTATGTCATTATTTCGTTCCAGAATGCTGTTCATGTGCCGTTACCGAACGAATTTGTTCCCATAAGGAATAATGTAAATTAGATTAGTCCTTTTAGACCCCCAAAAATACACTTACAAAAGCACTTACAAAAATACACTTACATAATTGTTCGAGTTTGGAGCAGTACGTAATCCGGGGGTCCACTGTACTTTCTCACTTGGTTCAAAACTCCCCACACACTCACTCAACATTCCCAAAATCTCTCCCTCTCTCCTCTACACTTCTCTCTTCTCTAGGTGCATAAACACTTACTATAACCCACTTTTCACATCCAACCTTTATTTTACTCCACATAATCCTTGAATTTATACATTTATATTCTCTCTTTACCTGCCATAACTGATTATTCAACATTATTGCCACTCCTTCTTTAGCTCTAACTCTATTTGAAACCCCTGACCTAATCCTATTTATTTCTCCCCACTGAAACTCTCCTACCCCCTTCAGCTTTGTCTCACTTAAAGCCAGGACATCCAGCTTCTTTTCATTCATAAAATCTACAATCATCTCTTTCTTATCATTCGCACAACATCCACGCACATTCAGACATCCCACTTTGACGGTTTTCTTCTTTTTCTTTTTAGTAATCTATACAGGAAAAGGGTTACTAGCCCATTGTTCCCGGCATTTTAGTTGACTTTTACAACACACATGGCTTATGGAGGAAAGATTCTTATTCCACTTTCCCATGGATATGAAAGGAAAAGCAATAAGAACAAGAACTATTAAGATACAATCGAAGAAAACTCAGATGAATGTGTATACAAAACGTGTACATGAATGTGTAGTGTGACCTAAGTTTAAGTATAAGTAGCAAGACGTACCTGAAATCTTGCATGCTTCTTCTTTCTTTCAACACGTCGGTCGTTTCCCACCGAAGCGGGGTGGCCCAAAAGGAAAAACAAAAGTTTCTCCTTGTACATTTAGTAATATATACAGGAGAAGGGGTTACTAGCCCCTTGCTCCCGGCATTTTAGTCGCCTCTTACGACACGCATGGCTTACGGAGGAAGAATTCTGTTCCACTTCCCCATGGAGATAAGAGGAAATAAGAACAAGAACTAGAAAGAAAACAGAAGAAAACCCAGAGGGGTGTGTATATATATATATATATATATATATATATATATATATATATATATATATATATATATGCTTGTACATGAATGTGTAGTTTGACCTAAGTGTAAGTAGAAGTAACAAGATGTACCTGAAATCTTGCATGTTCATGAGACAGAAAAAAAGACACCAGCAATCCTACCATCATGTAAAACAAATGCAGGCTTTCGTTTTCCACTCACTTAGCAGGACGGTAGTACCTCCCTGGGTGGTTGCTGTCTACCAACCTACTACCTACCAAATTGTAATTATCAGAACATAAAAATTATATCAAATAATATAAAAATGAGGAAAAAAGGTATATCGGCAACACTTCTGCAAGCGGCAGGACTCCGTGTTGCCGTCAGGTGAGCATCCAGCGCTAACTTCGCGGGCTTATATCTCGGTAAGTACTGATCCTAATTTTTTTTTTTATCTTACAACGTGTAGAATAATGCCCTCTTCATTAAAAAAAAAATATTCAGAGCGCTGCGTGAGTGAACGTAGATCTACTTTTTGACAGTTTAGGGATTAACAAGACCAGTGATTAATTATGTTTAGCTCTAGCTGAGCTAAGATTGAGATTTCCCATCTTCAGTATTTAGTTAGTGTAATAATCAACAGCCTAGAAACTTGGCAGCTGCTAAAGTAGATTATACAATTTAAGTAATAGTAAATATACCACAATGCACCCACTGTTAATTATTTTTTTCACAACAATAACAGCCTACCTAATTATCACAGCCCTCACTTCTCTCACTGAGTCAAGTGTATCTGAACTTGAAGAATGAGAAGGTCAGAGGTGAGGTCAAAGTGCTTTTGGCGTTTGCGATCATTCCAGCGTAGGCATTCGTCAAGGGAAGCAAACCAGTCTGTAATCTGATCTTCAGCACAGATTGAAGGAACAGGATATATGGAGGTAGTAACACGGAGGCTGTCAGAAAAATATAAGCCATTAATATATTGTATCTCTGCAACATCATCAAAAATATAATCATTAATATTCTAACCACTTGTTCATATTTTAAGAGAATAATATCAGGAGGTAATAATAATGAAAAGAAATATCTTAATAAAAGAAAAATTTAGTGAGAGATGTGATCTAGTGACAGAAGAATTAGCTATACTGAGGGAAAAAGGTGAGGAGAATGTAGAAAAAGAACATAATTTGCAGCATCAATCTGAAGTATCAAAGCAATTGATTTATATTTTTTTATTTAATTATCTCTGTTATTCAGTACCTAGTACTCTATTTCTTACTAATTAGGAAGGTTGTACCTATTGGCTATTCCACACTTTTATCTTTACAAAACTCTACACTGACATCCTTTTTTGCAAAACTCCACACTTATTTCCTTGTTAATATCACTTTTTTGGGCTACTTGGCTATTATGTTCATCAACAGATTGTCCTTAAATCCTTCCACATGTCCACATTATCATCTCTATTTTTTTTACTTGGTATTCCTTTCATACTAAGAATGGGATGATACCAAAATTTTGCCGATATCAATTCTCAATTTTAGGGTGATGTACCATCAAAATTACCCAATACCCAATGGTACTAATACTTTGGGGCACCCTATTACATATCCACATTTTCACTAGTCTCACAAAATTGCTCAATATTAAAGTGTTGCCTCAACTTCTCCAAGTCAATCTGTAAAACAACTGCAACCTCGAATTTTCAGGATTTGTCAAAAAAACCTTTCCCTTACATTTTGATGGGCAATCAATTGCTCAAGGCTGTTATGAACAATACTTTTCCAACAGTACTGCCACTCAATCGAGTCTAGAACTGAACAAAGGAAATTTGTACTGAAGTGTATTGGAAATGTGAAAATGTTGAGCTAACTTTTTTCAAATTCCACTACTAACTTAATCTTCTAAATTTTGCAAATAAATAATAATTAGCAAAGTGTGATTGTTAAACTCTCATTTTTTTTTTTAACCAGCCCTCTCCTAGTGAGGTAAGATGTGTGCTGATTTCACAGTTTAGATGACCCTTCGAACCACAAAATCCTCAGCCCCTCCTTTAGGGTTGCAATGATATGCATCATTGCACTAATGAAATATATCATTGCAACCCTAAAGGAGAGGTGAGGATGTTGGAGTCTGGTCAGATAACAGGGAAGTCAACACACTTCTGGCAAGATGGTGATTGAATGAATGATGGTGAATGTGTTTCCCATATTTGGGGTCACCTTACCTCGGTGGGAGAACGCCTGTGTGTTAAAACAGAGCAACTTTCAACAGTCACTCTTTGCTAATTATTCTTTACTTGTAAAATTTAGAAGATTAAGTAAGCGGAGGAATCTTTAAGAAAGTGAGCTCACAGAAAAAGCAGCTGGTGAAAGAAGTATAAGGAATTGAATATTTGAGGTCAGATTGGAAGGAAAGTGCTTGGAGGATGCCTAAGTGCTAAATCAGAAGAGCAGAGACAAGTGGTTGTTTTTCATGATGATGTGTTGTTGTAGTGGGAACATGATAATTGCTGTAAATTAATTCAGGTAAGCCAATCAGACCAGCTTGAATTCTAGGTGTAGAAAGTACACTGTCTGCACTTGAAATATTGAGTGAGATGTTACGTTACAGTTCAGTGGGTAACTGAAGCATGTCTGTACACTTATTGAAATACAGTTAGGGAGTGATTGATGGTGAATACTACTGCTCATATTGCTGGTCGTGGTTGCTTTCTACCTCACGGGATTCCGAATAGACGTCCCTAAACTTTTGATGAAAGTTTGGGAAATTTCAAGGAAAACTTCCAAGGAACACCCAGGCAAACTTATATTCATGTGTACATACTATGCGCTTGTGGCAGTTGTTGGTCTATGGTTGAAGGGGGTCTTTTGAGTTTTTTTTTTGTGATACTTATTTTCGTCCATAATGCTACAGATTCTAGAATATTTTCTAAAATTTCCACGCAAAAAAGGATAATTCATTCCTAAATGCAGAACCGATCTCATCTTTATTATTTATATGAATCTCTAAACCCATGTGGGTCATTCAGCAGGCGTCTTGGAAGCTTGCTCCACCGTCCATTAATCACGGTCAGGCCTATTAACTCTCACACTGAATAAACTCTACCATCAGGCTCCTCATATTTTCGATTCTGATAAATTGAACATAAGAAAGAAGGAACCCCTGCAGCAGACCTCCCTGGCCCATGCGAACCAGGTCCAAGTCTAAGCCAATGACCCAACCTAGTCAGGTCGGGGTCATATTCACTTAACGGAAGGAGCTGATGTGAGATCTTCAGGATGTACATTACATTTACTTCTTCAGATTTACTTCTCTTATATAATCTTCGTACCTCTTATATTTTTTCGGCTCCATTAGAACCATAAATACATTTATTTTTCCCAAAAAATATGAAATGGGATTCTGCCATTTAGTTTTACTTTTGATTGTGACTAAAAATGTTACGCCTCTCTTCAGAAAAATATATAATAAAAGTCATAAAACATTTTGGTATTAAAATGGAATGTGGGGAAGCCATTTTGCCACTTTAATCTTGAAATGAAATAGTATTATTTTACCTTTTGCATTATTTTGCCTTAATGCTGGTAAAGGCTCTTGATCCAAGGAACTAGACTTATTTTCCCTTTGATGAGATTTGAATGACTACTACTCTACTGCACTTGTTTCCTACTGCACTACTTGCACTACTACTGCTACTGCTGTTTCCTGCTGCTGCTGCTCTGCTGCTGCTGCTCTGCTGCATCCCTGTTTGCTGCTACTTGCTAACTGCTTTCTCTTCTGTTTACTTTGCTGCTGCTGCTGCTTCTCTCTCTCTGCTTATACTCTCTGTATTCTCTCTTTTTGTCTCTCTCTCTCTCTTTCCTTCTCTACTGTTTCTCTCTCTTCTGCTTTTCTCTGCTATGCTGCTGCTGTTTTGAGTTCTGCTGCTGCTTCTGCTCTGCTGGTTTCTGCTATTTCTGCTCTCTGTTTCTGCTGCTGCTCTGCTGCTCCCTGCTGCGGGCTTCTGCTGCTGCTTCTTTTGCTGCTCAGCTGCTTTCTAGCTCTACTCTCGGGCTTCTCTACTTTGCTCTCTGCTTGCTGCTTTGTGCTCCTGCTGCTGCTTTTTGGGCTGCTGCTGCTCTAACTCTGTTGCCGCTGCTATATATGCCTGCTCTCTCCTGCTGCTGTACTGCTGCTGCTTTTAACTGCCTCTCTTCTGCTATTTATTCTGCTCTGCTCTCTGTCTCTCTGCTGCTTTGTGCTTACCGCTGCTGCTTTCTTTGGCTCAAAAAACCTGCTGCTCTGGCCTGCTGCTGCTGCTGCTCTGCAGCTGCTGTTGGTTTGGCTCTGCTGCTCTTTTCCTGTTTGCTGCTGCTCTGCTTGCTGCTATTGCTATCCTGCTGCTGCTGTTTTGCTGCTCTTTCTACTGCTTCTGTTTACTGCTCTGCTGCTGCTGCTGCTCAATCTGCCTCAGTTCTGCTGCTGCTATTTCTGCTTTTCCACTGCGCTTCTGCTCTAATGCTCTCTCTGTTTTCTACTCTTTCTCTATTACCTACCACTCCCTACACTGCTACTGCTCTACTATTTCTACTCTACTCTGCTACTATTATTTCTACACTCTACTTTCTCTACTCTACTCTACTCTGTACTTTGCTTTTTTCTACTACTTTCTACTACTACTACTACCCGGTTCTACTAATACTACTGCTTTAACTACTACTATCCATTTCAACATAAAAATAAGTCACATAAAAAGGCAAGAGGGAAACATCTTGATTCAACAAAATTCAACATTCACTTTCATCACATATCTAAGAAAATTTCCAAAACTTTGGTATTCTGTCAAAAATACTTTGTCCCCCAAACAACATTACTCACTCCGTACTATCTCTAATCTAACCTTACAACACTTTGGTATTTTGCAGGGGATCTACTGCAGCAAATCACCTAAATCCATTTTACCTAACAGGAATTAGATTTAGAATAATCACCCATTCAGGTTACGGAACACTGTTCATAAGTGTTACATTACACAACCTTCACACTGGTGTTCATTCTCTCTCTCTGAGCCCAAGTCTCCACTCTTCCTGGAGAGCTGCACCATAACACACAATAACAAAAACAAGTGCCTCCTCGAGTACCAGGTGTTCGACTCAATATATCTCAGAACTTCATGCAAATAAGAAATATAACATTTGGAACTTCCCTTCAAAGGATGCAAAAAGTTCCCAGTCCTCCCCGTTAAAATATACTTAAAAATATCTCCATCATCTGACCTAATTTATTCTCCCCCCAACAAGTTTATCCAAATATTTTATATATATGTTGTTCTGACTATCACCAGTGTTTTTTAACACATGTAATAAGCACTACAAAATTATAAAATTCTTATTAATAAATCCAAAAAATTCAAACCAAATTATTAATGCTGTTACTATAGCATTTTCGTAACCTGACTTTTTTAAAATTTATTGACCAGTTTAAGTTAATTTTAAGACTGCTCGAAACTCTTCATAACCAGGGACCTTTTCAAGTTTGTCAATAATGTCATGATCTACATGAGTTGTATAATCTACTTTTTGAAGAAAGATTATCATCATTGTATTCCCATTTTTCATTATCACTGGATGATCTTAGTGAGTTGTTCCCCTAGAGTTGTCAGCCGGGGTTCAGTGTCAGGGAATGGCCGCCCCAACTCAGTTGTCAGCCAGGCTTCAGTGCGGAGTGGCCCCCAAAAATAGTTGTCAGCCAGGCTTATGTCAGGGTGGGCCCCCCAACTCGAGGGGGTTAGTGTCAGGGTAATGGCCCCCACAACTCGGGGACATAAAAAAAGCGTACAAAATATAAAAAAAAATCTTTCCTAAAGAAAAAAGGTTGAAAGTTTGAAACCAACCCCGGGAAAGGGATTTTCAGTTATTGGAGGAATTAATAATTTTTAAATTTTTAACCTAGTTATTATGATGAGAAATTTACACCTAAAAGTCTAAACTTTTGGTTTGCAGTCACGTGACTTGGAATGTCCCCTTTTTGGGGCAGAACTTTCGTTCACTATACATGGTTATTATAAAGGTTTAAATACAGGTAGGTTGAGGCATCCGGCCCGGGGCTTCCCTTGGGACCCCCCCCAAAAAAAACAACCGAACTTATAAAAAAATTATCCATACACCTGCTATCAGAATATATACAAATGTAATAAGTCATTAAGTTAAGTGTTAATACAGTCTTAAAAATAAACTACAACCAGGTGAACTGCTCCACCAAGCATTGTTACTCATTGTGTCTGTATTCTGATGAAAACCAGTATCTATCTTTGATGAAATTGCACTGAGAGAAAGGGGTATCTTCTCATGGACGGACCCCCATTTTTTTTTTTTTTAAAAGGGTTTGCCCAAAGGTTAGTTGGGGCCCCCCAAATATATTGACAAGCTTTTCACGTTAAGGTTTAAAAATTTATTTACAAAAAAAAGGCTGTTACCTACATCAGCTCACTCGAAAGCCTTTATTGTTACGAGAAAAATGGAACAGGATGAAGTTAAAGGGCCCATCTGGGGGTTTAATTTTTAAATTTTTAAACCTGATTTTTTTTTTTTATTTTTATCCCCAAAAATTTTTTTCAGACTCGAGTCATCCTAGGAATAAATGACACCCGATGAAGCGACGTTCTTGAGAAGGGTTCAGTCGGGTTTAGTTGTGTTTCCCCCCCCGTCTTGTGGTGTGAAGCTCACTTCCCCGCTGTCCTCAGGGGGGCCTGTGGGGTTTTTGACAGTATTAACCTTGTACATAACAAAAGGGGCCCATCCTTTTTCCCCTCCGGTGTTGAAGGCTCTGCGGGAAATGACGATCTGTCGGTTGGGTCAAAGGGAGAGTTTAGTCGTCTTGTTCTGTTTTCTGTTCTGTCAGAAGTCGTGATGAGACGGAGGACAGGCCCCCCAAGAAAGTGGAGTTAAATATAAAGTTAAGGTACTTGGGGGCCTGGTCCCAAATCTGCACACTGCCATAAAAATACTGGGTGAGAGATATGGGAGAAAGTGTAAAATAAACCCAGTGGGGGAGCGGGGGGGCGGTGGGGACTGGGGGGCACTGTATTAAATCCGGGGGGGCCCGACTATTCAACATCTTACCAGAAGATATCCCCCAAAACGGGGGGGGAAACCCGGGGGAAACCTTCAAAAAGGAAACTGGACAAAAAATTCCCAAGGGGGCCCGATCAACCAGGCTGTGATAATGTGGGGCAGCGGGGGCCCCCCGCAGCAACAGCCTGGTTTACCAGGGCACCAGACGAGCCTGGCCCATGGCCCGGGCTCAGGGTACTCGAAACTCTTCAAAAAGGGGGATCAAAAAGGGTTTTTTAGGGGCTTTCAGTTTTGGTTTTCCCGTTTTTGGGAGCAAAAAAAAAAAAAAAAATATTTAATTTTTTTTTTTTTTTTTTTTTTTTTTTTTTTTTTTTTTTTTTTTTTTTTTTTTTTTCCCCCCCCCCCCCCCCCCCCCCCCCCCCCCCCCCCCCCCCCCCCCCCCCCCCCCCCTTTTCTCTCTCTCTCTCTCTCTCTCTCTCTCTCTCTCTCTCTCTCTCTCTTCCCCTCTTTTTATATATATATATATATATATATATATATATATATATATATATAATTTTTATATAGTCAGTGTTTAAAAATGTACATGCACTGGGGTAAATGTTTTCTTTTGTGTGTACACTGAGAGATAAACCCTTTTTGTTATACACAGGGAAGGAAAATTTTTTATTCACAGTGTTTTACCTAAAAAAAATTTTTTTTAGGGAAAGGGAAAAAATACCCTGGGGGGGATCAGCATGTACCCGAAGGTGAAGAAGAACATCTGCGGATTTAGAACTTTGTTTCAGGAAAAAGGGTTTGCCCCCAAAACATTCTTCCCCTTTAGGGGCCCAATACAGGCGATTCCAAGCTGGAAGGGATCTCAGTGTTTTATATATACAGCCCAGATACATTTTATCTATGCATATCCCCCCCAAAAACACAGTTCCCATTGTACATACATTGAGGGGGTGAGATACACTGTTTTCCCAAAGTACATATTGAAAATACACAGTTCTAATGTTTTATATAAATATACTCCTCTCAGTGTTTTATACCTGCCTGTGTAAGGTTAACCTACAGGCATATATACTTTCTTCAGTTTTTTAATTTTTTAAAAAAAGAATACAATTTTAAAAAAATTTCACTGGGGTTCGTTAATGATAAAAATTGGGGGCCCGAAAAAAAGGGACGAAATAATTACTTTGGAGTATTTACTCCCCTTTTTTTGGTCACCTTTGTTAGAATTTAGACGAATTATTTTTTATGCAATAACATACAAAAAGGGGCTTGTAAAAAAAAAAAAGGGGGGGTTTAAAAATTTTACAAGGGCACCTTTTGGGGAAAAAAAAAAGGTCCCTATAGATACGTATCTAAAAAGGGGGGGTAAAAACAATTTCCCCTTTTTCAAGGTATCTTTTTTCAAGCTAAGCTCCCTTTCAAAAAAGGGACCTTTTAAAGGGGGGAACTTTTTTTTGGAACAGATAACAAGCGAGGATCATGGGGGATATCCATCTCTGCACTTTGTCCCGGGGCACTACACTCTTGTCAGGGAGGCGGGGAATTTTCCTTTTCATTATCACTAATGCGAGGGTCGTATTTTCCGTTTCACTGCAAATTACTGAGTTTGTATTATTGATTTCTTTGTGCATTTAGTTACAGGTTTTTCGTTTTTTTAGAGC
>WNWK01046928.1:0-14125 GCA_009830355.1 Cherax destructor
TTCGGATTGGTGTTGCTCCGCCTAGCCGCCCCCATACTCACCGAACATAGGTGTTTTCGGCGAGGGGGCCCTGAAATTCGGACTTCATGGTCTAGTTGTCACACATCAGAAGGGAAGTATGTGACAGGGAGGTCAATGACATCATAAAGAAACCTCGCCACAGCCCGTTGCCCATCACGGAACCCCAAATGCAGAGGTCTGATGGGTCAAAGCGCCTGATGGAGCCACCATGCTACCCTGGAAGGATGGTAAGCAGTTGCGGGACCACCTGTGCTGCCACATTCAGACACCTTGCCCACTCCTTAGGGGGGGGCTGCCAACAGGGAGACCCAGAAGACCCGCAAATATGAAGACCTTCCCTCTTGCTTCTTCATCCCAAAGGGTCGGAGACCCATGGAGCATGGGGCAAGTGTCTCTAAAGTTTCTCAAGGGCTGGGTGGAAAACTCATCATAGAAACCGGAACAGGGCACCAGCCCTGTTTGAGACTCAGTGTTGCGTCCAGAGGGAAATGCCTGCAGTATTCTGGGCACTCGGCCCCTGCCGGGAGGGGGCAAGTTTTGACATGGCCTGATTTTATCTTGTTGTTTTCTCCCATTGATTTTTATTTTGTCTTGAAATAAAGTTTGTATATATTATATATTATATATATTTATAATATATATATATTATTATTATGTATATATATTATTATATATATATATATATATATATATATATATATATATATATATATATATATATATATATATATATATATATATATATATATATATATTATATATATATATATATATATATATATATATATTATATATATATTATATTTATGTATTTAGAAAAGGATTTGATAGAGTGGATAGGGAAGAATGGGCAGATGTTGCAAATGTATGGAATAGATAATTACTAAATGATGTAAGAGGTTTTACGGGATAGTGAGGCCAGGTTAGGGTGTGTAGGAGGGGAGATTCTTCCCAGTAAAAGAGGTCTTATCAGGAATGTGTAATGTCACCATGGTTTTTAACGTTTTATAGACGGGTTGTTAAAAAATAAATGTGGGTTTGTTGGGGAGAGGGTGGGATTAAATTATAGGGAATCAAATACAAAATGGGATTTGACACAGCTTTGGGTGGGGGGTTGGGTGTGTGGTGAGCATGTTAATAGGAATGAATGGGTGAATTGTTTTTGGGACCTGAGGAGCTGTTGGAGAGTGAGCAGGGTAATAGTTTGTGAAGGGATTCAGGGAAATCAGTTAGAAACTTGGTCCTGGAAGTGGGAAGTACAATGCTTGCACTTTAACCCGTCACAGGCCCTCTCCCAAACTTGTTCTCAGGGTCAAAATTTTTGGGAAAAAAAATTTTTTCTTATGAAATGATAGAGAATCTTTTTCCAATAATAAACACCAAAGTATGAAATTTGATGGAAAACTTGAAATTATTCTCTCGAAGTTATCGTTCTCAACGATATTTCCATCGGGATTTCGCCCACTTTGAGCCCTATTTTTTGGCCAATTCCAATGTTCCAGTCTATAAAATCATAGCTACTTGCTAGAACTCCATTTCTTCTATCGATTGAGTACAAGAAACCGCCCATTTACCAATTTCAACTACCCAAAAAGTGGTCAGAAATTGGCATTTCAATTTCACAAAATTTCAAACGATCCAATTTCAAAATGGGGTCCAGAATAAACAGGGCAGCATTCCTGCACTAAAACAACATCTTCTCTGTTCATTAGTCATTCTCCAGGCCCCTCTTAATTACTTTTCTTTTTCATTTTTGAATTTTTATTCTCAAAAAAAATAAAAGATTTACTGTTATGTATACAACTGCATCATTGTAAAAATGGTATAAAAATATCACCGCACTTGTGAAAGAATATTAGATCACCAGTTGATGTGTATTGGATGCGTGGGGAGACTCTGGAACATCGGCAAAAAAACGAACATTTTCGCTACTTTGAGCTCAATTTCAAGGTACTTGTCATATTAAAACTAATCAAAATCATATCTATTTCTATAATTATCTTCAATTCTATCAAAAGAGACCAAGAAAACAGAATACATCAATAAATATCATACGAAAATAGACTAAACCTTTTTGAAAATAGTCTAAATTTTTTTTCAACAGTATGTGCCAGGATTTTTTTTTACTGCACACTACCACACAGTCCCATTCTTTCACAGTAGGCCTACCAGCTGTTTCCCCACTTAATTTGAGCCGCTAGAATTTACGCGTACTAGTACGGCACCGACCCCGCAAAATTGGCGGCACCGACCGGCGCGTAAAACGTACTGTCGGCCCGACCCCAAAGGGTTAAAGGGAGTTTGGGATATTGGCGTTTGGAGGGACATCTAAACTGTCATATCTGAGCGCCTCTGCAAAAACAGTGATTATATATGAGTAGGTGAAAGTGTTGAATGAAAAGTTTTTTTTTTTTTTTTTTTCATCCTGCCTCAGTGGGAAATGGCCAATGTGTCAAAAAATAAATAAATAAATATTATACATATTATACATGGAACCTTCTTCAGTGCTCATATGTAGTCAATTTTCTCATTTAAATTTTGAAATCCATTAATCCGTTCCAGCGTAATTCCTGCCTGGAGGCTACAAAATACACTTTAAATAACGCTAATATCAACTCGGTTATTTATCTGTCACAATTCATCAATGTGACATAATAAACAATATAAAAAACAGAACCCTGATATACTCTAGAATGAATAAAATTATTAGTATGTGACTATGTAGTAGTGGTGACGGTGGAGGTGGAGAAGAATTTATTGTTTGGAGACAGGACCTAATATCAACTCCATTTATCTATCTTTCATCTAATATGACATAATAAACAAAGTACGTAAATAAAATAGAATCCTGATAAACGTATATTCTAGAATGAATAAAATACGTATGTCATTATGTGACAAGTGGTGGCGGGCATTCCTGGTTATGGTAAGCTTTGTTGTGGTACTCAGCGTGCCATCTCGTGGTGTCGTTCTTAAGCTCACTTGTTATTATAGTATTATTATTATTATTATAGTAGTATTATTATATTATTACAGTGGTACCTCGACATACGAGCAGCTCCCAACTCAACAATTATGTTAGTGTATTTCTGTAAGTGCTTTTGTAAGTGTATTTTTGGGGGTCTGAAACGGATTAATCTAATTTACATTATTCCTTATGGGAGCAAATTCGTTCGGTATCGGCACTCGAACAGCCTTTTGGAACGAATTAAGCTCGTAACCCGAGATACCACTGTACAGTGGTACCCCGGTTTATGATGGTCCCCAAACTCACCCTTTTATGTAAGTTTATTTTTAAATGCTTTTGTAAGTGTAATTTTGGGGTCTAAAAGGACTAGTCTATTTTACAACATTTCTTAAGGAGATAAATTCGTTTGGTAATGGCACTTGAACAGCATTCTGGAATGAAAAAATATCGTAAACCGGGGTACCACTGTATATGTATTATTATTATATTAAATTATTATTATAATTATTATAGCATTATTATACTATTATATGTATTATTATTATATTATTATTATACATATTATTTTTATTCACATTGGCCGTTTCCACCAAGGCAGGGTGGCCGAAAAGAAAACTTTCATCATCACTCACTCCATCACTGTCTTGCCAGAGGCATGCTTACACTACAGTTATAAAACTGCAACATTAACACTCCTCCTTCAGAGTGCCAGCACTGTACTTTCCATCTCCAGGAATCAAGTCCGGCCTGCCGGTTTCCCTGAATCCCTTCATAAATGTTACCTTGCTTACACTCCAAAAGCACGTCAAGTCCTAAAAACCATTTGTCTCCATTTGCTCCTATCTAACACGCTCATGCACGCTTGCTGGAAGTCCAAGCCCCTTGCGCACAAAACTTCCTTTACCCCCTCCCTCCAACCTTTCCTAGGCCGACCCCTACCTCGCCTTCCCTCCACTACAGATTTATACACTCGAAGTCATTCTATTTTGTTCCATCCTCTCTACATGTCCAAACCATTTCAATAACCCCTCCTCAGCCCTCGGGATAATATTTTTGGTAATCCCACACCTCCTCCTAATCTCCAAACTATGGATTCACTGCATTATATTCACACCACACATTGCCCTCAGACATGACATCTAAACTGCCTCCAGCCTTCTCCTTGTTGCAACATTCACAACCCATGCCTCACACCCATACAAGAGCATTGGTATAACTATACTCTCATACATTCCCCTGTTTGCTTTCATGGATAAGGTTCTCTGTCTCCACAGACTCCTCAGTGCACCACTCACCTTTTTCCTTTCGTTAATTCTATGATTCACCTCATCCTTCATAGACCCACCTGCTGACACATACACTCCCAAATATCTGAACACATTCACCTCCTCCATACTCTCTCCCTCCAATCTGATATCCAATCTTCCATTACCTATTTTTTTTGTTATCTTCATCACCTTACTCTTTCCTATATTCACTTTTAATTTTCTTCTTTTACATACCCTACTAAACTCATCAGCCAACCTCTGCAACTTCTCTTCAGAATCTCCCAAAACCACAGAGTCATCAGTAAAGAGCAACTGTGACAACTCCCACTTTGTATTAGATTCTTTATCTTTTAACCCCACACCTCTTGCCAACACCAGAGCATTTACTTCTTACAACTCCATCTATAAATTTATTGAACAACCATGGTGACATCACACATCCCTGTCTAAGGCCTACTTTTACTGGGAAATAATCTCCCTCTTGCCTACATACTCTAACCTGAGCCTCACTATCCTCGTAAAGACTCTTCACTGCTTTCAGTAACCTACCTCCTATCCCATACATTTCCAACACCTGCCACATTGCCCCCTTATCCACCCTATCATATGCCTTTTCCAAATCCATAAATGCCACAAAAACCTCTTTACCCTTATCTAAATACTGTTCACCTATATGTTTCAGTGCAAACACTTGGTCTACACACCCCTACCCTTCCTAAAGCCTCCTTGTTCATCTGCTATCCTGCTGTCCATCTTACTCTTAATTCTTTCAATAATAACTCTACCATACACTTTACCAGGTATACTCAACAGACTTATTTCCCTAGTAAGCCATGCGTGTCGTAAGAGGCGACTAAAATGCCGGGAGCAAGGGGCTAGTAACCCCTTCTCCTGTAATACAGTGGTACCCCGACTTACGATATTTTTCATTCAGAATGCTGTTCAAGTGCCATTACCAAACGAATTTATCTCCATAAGAAATGATGTAAAATAGACTAGTCCTTTTAGACCCCCAAAATTACACTTACAAGAGCATTTAAAAAAATCAACTTACATAAAAGGGTGTGTTTGGGGACCATCGTAAGTTGGGGTACCACTGTATTACTAAATGTAAAAGGAGAAACTTTCGTTTTTCCTTTTGGGCCACCCTGCCTCGGTTGGAAACGGCCGACGTGTTGAAAGAAGAAGAAAGAATTTTTACACTCTCTTTTTGTCCCCTTATCCTTTATACAAAGGAACTATGCATGCTCTCTGCCATTCCCTAAAATAAAAGCACTAACCACTCCAAAAGTATATCCTCACCTGCTTTTAACATTTCTATCTTTATTCCATCAATCCCAGCTGCTTCACCCCTTTTCATTCTACCCACTGCCCCATGCACTTTTCCCACACTCACAACTGGTTCTTCCTCACTCCTATAAGATGTTATTCCTCCTTGCCCTATACACAGAATCACAGTTTCCCTATCTTCATCAACATTTACTAATTCCTCAAAATATTTCCTCCATCTTCCCGATACCTCTAACTCTCTGTTTAATAACTCTCCTCTCCTATTTTTAACTATGAAATCCATTTGTTCCCTAGGCTTTCTTAACTTATTAATCTCACTCCAAAACATTTTTGCTAATTTTCAACAAAATTTGTTGATAACATCTCACCCACTCATTTGCTCTCTTTTTACATTGCTTCACCACTCTCTTAACCTCTCTTTTTCTCTCCATATACTCCTCCCTCCTTGCATCACTTCTACTTTGTAAAAACCTCTCATATGCTAACTTTTTCTCCCTTACTATTCTCTTTACATCATCATTCCACCAATCGCTCTTCTTCCCTCCCGCACCCACTTTTCTGTAACCACAAACTTCTGCTGAACACTCTAATGCCATACTCTTAAACTTACCCCATACATCTTCTTCCCCATTGCCTATACTCACACTAGCCGATCTAATAATAATAATAATAATATAATAATAATATTTTTATTTCATTGCAAGTTTACATCAAGATTTTGTAATTACAATCATGAACTGAAGTGCAAAGAGAGCTACTATCATTCCATGGCATTATGGGCAGATTAATCTAATGACTTATAGACTACAGTGGTCCCTTGGTTTTGTGCATCTCCAAACTCGAACATTTATGTAAGTGTATTTTCGTAAGTGCTGTTGCAAGTGTATTTTTGGGGGTCTGAAATAGACTAACCTACGTGACATTATTTCTTAAGGAAGTAAATTCGTTCGGTAATGGCACTTGAGCAGCATTCTGGAACGAATTTTCAGCGAAAACCGAGGGACCACTGTACTTAATACTAGAAAAAATGATTGAGTTTGTTTTAGTTAAACATTAGTTATAACAGTTAATAAATTTACTCAAATTACAATCTGGGGATATTACATTATGACAAGTGTTTTGTCGGATGGTTACATCAATAGTAAATATTGAAATTATATTATAGGAAAATAACACTGAGCATTGTTGAAAGTAGGTTACAGTATGAGTATTTAGATTAGGGTGAGTAGGTGGTTCTTGAGAAGAGTCTTAAATTGATGTTCAGACCAGGTTATTTTAGTATTTACTGGTATTGAATTCCAGATTTTGGACCCTTTATGTGCATAGAATTTTTACACAGGGTGATATGGTGATATGGACACGGGGTATATCAAAAAGTGATCTGTGTCTTGTGTTATGGTCATGGGTCCTGTTAAAGTTGGTGAGGAGAATTTTGAGTGGATGGTTTATATTAGAGTGTAGAGTTCTATGTATGTAGTAGGCACAAGAATAAGTGTGAATGTTCTTTACGGTGAGTAGTTTTAGGCTTTTGAATATTGGTGGAGTATGCTGTCTAGAGTGGGAATTTGTTATCATTCTGACTGCAGCCTTTTGCTGGATTATGAGCGGCCTAAGGTGATTTAATGTTGTTGATCCCCATGCACAAATTCCATAGGTGAGATAAGGGTAGATGAGTGAATGATACAATGCAAGGAGAGCTGATTGAGGCACATAGTAGCGTATCTTTGATAGTAGTATGCCTACTGTCTTTGAGATTTTCTTGGAAATTTGTTGTGTGTGTGTTTGGAATTTAAGGCAACTATCAAGGTGGATTCCTAGGAATTTTTCCTCTGTGAGTCTTGTGATGGGTGAACCATTGAGCGTTATGCTAAGTGGAACATTTGTAGCTCTGTTTCCAAACTGAATGAAATAGGTCTTGTCAGTATTGAGAGTAAGCTTATTAGTCATCATCCAGGTAGATATTTTCTGTAATTCAGCATTAACAGTGTTGGCCACTATGACTGGGTTTGGGTGAGAGAAGGCAAATGTAGTGTCATCTGCAAACAATATTGGTTTGAGTAGTTGTGATGCATTCTCTAGGTTATTGATGTAAATGAGGAATAGGATTGGTCCTAGGACACTTCCTTGTGAGACACCGACTGTAATTTGTTGTGTGGAAGAGTTAGCTCCATTTAAGAACATAAGAACATAAGAAAGAAGGAACACTGCAGCAGGCCTACTGGCCCATGCTAGGCAGGTCCAAGTCTCCCACCGGCTTAAGCCAATGCCCCGACCCAGCCAGGTCAGGTTACATTCACTTAAGGAAGGAGCACGGCATCTGACCTAGTAGCACAAGCTAGTCAGCACCAACTCACACCCACCCACACCCACTCATATATTTATCTAGCCTATTTTTTAAAACTTCACAACGTTTTAGCCTCTATAACTGTACTCGGGAGTTTGTTCCACTCATCGACAACTCTATTACCAAACCAATGCTTTCCTATATCCTTCCTGAATCTGAATTTATCCAACTTAAAGCCATTGCTGCGAGTCCTGTCAATACTAAATATTTTTAGCATGCTATTTACATCCCCTTTATTTATTCCTGTTTTCCATTTATACACCTCAATCATATCCCCCCTAATTCTACACCTTTCTAGAGAGTGCAGATTCAGGGCCCTCAGTCTATCCTCATAGGGAAGATTTCTGATACATGGGATCAACTTAGTCATCCTCCTCCGTACGTTTTCCAGAGCATTTATATCCATTCTGTAATACGGTGACCAAAACTGTGCAGCATAATCTAGATGAGGCCTAACCAAGGATATATAGAGTTGAAGAACAACCTGAGGACCCCTAATTTATGCTTCTTGGTATGAAGCCAAGGATTCTGTTCGCTTTATTGCGAACACTTATGCACTGCTGTCTTGGTTTTAGATTACTGCTAACCAGAACTCCTAAATCCTTTTTGCAATCAGTAGTATTAAGATCTACATTATTTAGTTTATATGTGGCATGGTTATTGTCCTGTCCAATATTTAGAACTTTGCATTTATCTATATTAAACTGCATCTGCCACTTCTCCGACCACTGCATCAGTCTATTCAAATCTTCCTGGAGTGCTCTAGTGTCCTCGTTTGAATGAATTGGATGACCTATTTTGGTATCATCGGCAAATTTGCTTATGTCGCTATTTATTCCCTCATCTATGTCGTTTATGTAGATTGTGAACAACAAGGGGTCCATTACTGACCCCTGTGGAACACCGCTTGTGACGCTTCCCCACTCTGATTTCTCCCCACTTATGCAAACTCTTTGCTGCCTATTTGTCAACCATGCCTCTATCCAGGAAAAAATTTCTCCTATTCCGTGTGCCTTAATTTTCCTCAATAGTCTCTGATGTGGGACTCTATCAAAAGCCTTACTGAAGTCCATATACACAATATCATATTCATTACCATGATGTACCTTAGTGAAAAAAGTTATTAAATTTGTAAGGCAGGAATTCCCTTTTGTAAAACCGTGCTGAGATTCGTTGATTAATTTATGCTTTTCAAGATGGCTGCGAATTTCCTCGGCAATTATTGATTCCATAAATTTTCCCACTATGGAGGTTAGGCTTATTGGTCTATAGTTCGAAGCTAAGGACCTGTCACCTGCTTTGAAAATAGGTATTACATTTGCCATTTTCCACTTATCTGGCACCATGCCAGTTTGCAGTGATATGTTGAAAAGATTAGCCATAGGTTTGCTAAGCTCCTCTTTACATTCCTTTAGAACCCTTGCATACAGTTCATCAGGGCCTGGGGATTTGTTAGGTTTTAATTTATCTATTTGTTTAAGGACCATGTCACTTGTGACCCTAATCATGCATAGTTTACTATCGTCCTGTTCTACATAATTTATTATTTCTGGAATATTGCTAGTATCTTCCTGTGTAAAAACTGAGAGGAAGTAAGTGTTAAACATTCTACACATTTCCTTATCACTGACGGTGAGCTGACCTGAGTAACTTTTTAGTGGGCCTATCTTGTTCCTAATCTTACTTCTGTATACAGTGGTCCCTCAGTTTTCTGTCATCTCCAAACTCGCCCTTTTATGTAAGTGTATTTTCGTAAGTGCTTTTGCAAGTGTATTTTTGGGGATCTGAAATAGACTAACCTACGTGACATTATTTCTTAAGGAAGTAAATTCATTCGGTAATGGCACTTGAGCAGCATTCTGGAAAGAATTTTCGGCGAAAACCGAGGGTCCACTGTACCTGAAAAAATCCTTTTGGGTTAGTCTTCGATTCTCTTGCAACTTTAACCTCATAGTCTCTTTTTGCTTTTCTTATTCCCTTTTTTATTTCTCTCTCTAACTGAATATATTGATTACTTAATTGCCTCTCTCCTCTTTTGATTCATCTATATATGCCTCTCTTTTAACCAATGAGATGTTTTAATCTATTGTTCATCCATTTAGGATCATTTTTGTTTGATCTGATTTCCCTATTAGGAACATAAGTTGTCTGATCAGCTAGAACTATTCTCTGGAAAACGTCATATTGGTAATCACCACCTACCTGACCCACTGTCAGGTCATTCCAGTTCAGCCTACCCAGGTAATTTTTCAGTCCTATGAAATCAGCCAGGCGGAAGTCAGGGACAGAGACTTGATTGCCATTATTAGGGTAATTCCATGATATATTAAAACTGAGTGATTTGTGATCACTTTCCCCAAGCTCATCATTAACCTCAAGATTATTAATTAGCGATTCCCTGCTGGCAAGAACCAAGTCTAGCAGGTTATTTCCTCTAGTTGGTTCTGTCACCAACTGTTTCAAAAAACAATCCTGAATCGTATCAAGAAAGTCACTTGACTCTAAATTTCCTGTCAAATTGCTCCAGTCAATTTGTCTAAAGTTGAAATCTCCCATTAGCACAACATTTTCATATGTAGATGCCTTACGAATTTCATCCCATAGAAGTTTACTGCACTCCCTATCAAGATTTGGGGGCCTGTAAATCACACCCAAGATAAGTTTTACACGGCCCTCAAGAAGCTGTAACCAAACAGATTCAGTGACTGACGCTTCTAATTTTATATCTTGTCTAACACAACAATTGAAATTGTCTCTGACATACATCGCTACTCCACCACCCTTCCTGTTGACCCTATCAGTGTGGAATAATTTATAGCCTTGTATGTGACATTCAGAAGGCAACTCTATCTTTCAGATTGAGCAATAATATCTATGTTTCCTGCACTTGCAATTAATCTTAGCTCATCTATCTTATTTCTTACACTCCTGCTATTAGTATAGTAAACCTTAAGGGAGCTAGTCTCTTGTTTCCCTCTGCTGTCTCCCTTTGTTTGCTGACCTGATTCAATGTCTTTATTTGTAACTTTATGATGAATGTCTTTTATACACTTGCTGTTTTCAGCCCTAGTGTTGCAAACCGACTGTTCCATTTGTGTACACGTATTGGCTTCTGTTACTAAGGTATGACTTTAGGTAGTTGAGTGAGTGCCCTCATACCATAGTGTGCTAATTTTGTGAGCAGTATATCATGGTCGACTGTATCAAAAGCTTTGCGTAAATCAATGAAGCTTCCCAGTGGGACTTCTTTCTTCTCAAGTGCGGTGTATGTGTATAATACCATCGTTTGTGCTTTTGTTAGTCCTGAATCCAAACTGACAGGGGTTGAGTACATTGTGTGAGACGATGTAGGAATAGATCTGCCTATAAAATAATTTTCCAAAGATTTTAGAGAGCAGAGGTAAGTTAGATATTGGTCTATAATTATTCAAGTCTGCTTGATCACCTCCTTTGTGGATCGGGGTGACCCTCGCTATTTTGAGAATTGATGGGAAGGTGGAGGATTCAATGGATTTGTTGAGTGTTGCAATAATTGGTGACAGTACCTGAGAAGCTTTTTTGTACATAAAAGGTGGTAAGCTGTTTGTCTCCTGCCTTGTTTTTAAGGGTGTTGATGATGAGCGAGACTTCTATTGGGTTGGTTGGAGCTAAGAATAGTGTATTCGGGTAGGTGTTGGTAAGGTAGTCTGATGGACGGGTGTTCGAGCTTGGGATTTTACTCGCTAGATTCTTTCCTATGGTGGAGAAGAAAACATTAAGTCTGTTTGCTGTCTCAGTTGGTGAGAGTAGGGGTTCATCTGATTTTGTTAATTTGATAGTTTTGTTTTTGGATATCTAGAATTGATAGTTTTGTTTTTGGATATCCTAGAATTTCAGATAGGGTTTTCCAGGTCTTTTTCATATCACCTTTTATGTTATCTGTCCTCCAACAGTTGTTTATATCTTACCCTATCTGCCTCCTCCTCTAGGTTTATCAACCTTCACCTCTTACTTGCTGCTTCCATTTTCCTTGTATCACATCTACCTTTTACTCTCACTGTAGCTACAACTAAAAAGTGATCTGATATATCTGTGGCCCCTCTATAAACATGTACATCCTGAAGTCTACCTAACAGTCTTTTGTTCAATCGCAGTCCAACAAACTACTGTCATTATGCCCTGTATCGTATCTTGTATATTTATTTAACCTTTTTTCTTAAAATATGTGTTACCTATAACCAAACCCCTTTCTATACAAAGTTCAATCAAATGCTCCCCATTATCATTTACACCTGGCACCTCAAACTTATCTACCAAATCCTCTCTAAATGCTTCTCCTACTTTAGCATTTAGGTCCCCTACCACAATTACTTTCTCACTTGGCTAAAAAGTTCCTACCACACTCTTAACATCTCCCAAAATCTCTCTCTCCTGTACACTCCTACTTCTCCAGGTGCATACACACTTTTCGCATCCGACCCTTATTTTAATCCACATAATCCTTGAATTTATACATTTATATTCCCTCTTCTCTCTCCATAACTGATCCTTCAACATTGCTGCTGCCCCTTCCTTAGCTCTAACTCTCTCTCATTCCCCTGACTTAATCCCTTTATTTCTTCCACTGAAATTTTCCCTACCCCTTCAGCTTCAGCTAGGACATCCAACTTCTTTTCATTCATAACATTGCAATTATTTCTTTCTTATCATCCCACTACATCTGTGCACATTCAAACATCAGTTTTATAAAGCATTTCTTTTTCTTGTTTTTAGTAGTTTATACAGGAGAAGGGGTTATTTTAGCCCATTGCTCCCGGCATTTTAGTGCCTCCTATGACACGCATAGCTTATGGAGGAAGAATTCTGTTCAACTTCCCCATGGAGATAAGCAAAAATAAACAAGAACAAGAACTAGTAAGAAAATGAGAAGAAAACCCAGAGGGGTTAGTATATACAGTGGTACCTCGAGTTACGATGGTCCCCAAAATCGCCCTTTTATGTAAGTTTATTTTTTTAAAAGCTTTTGTAGGTATATTTTTGGGGGTGTAAAGGACTAGTCTATTTTACATTATTCCTTATGGGGATAAATTGTTTGGTAATGGCACTTGAACAGCATTCTCGAACGAAAAATATCGTAACTCGAGTACCACTGTATTGCTTGTACATGCATGTGTAGTGTGACCTAAGTGTAAGTAGAAGTAGCAAGACATACCTGCAACCTTGCATGTTTATGAGACAGAAAAAGACACCAGCAATCCTACCATCATGCAAAACAATTACAGGCTTGTGTTTCACACTCATTTGGTAGGATGGTAGTACCTCCCTGGGTGGTTGCTGTCTACCAACCTACTACCTATATGTAATTATATGTATAATAAATTTAGTATTCTACTTACATACTACCTATAATTATATGTACAGTATAATAAATTTAGTATTCTAATTTCAGATCCTCCATTGCTGAAGTAACCTGTTTAAGATGTCGGCAACTACAGCTATAACCTAAGTTCTCTATGATGACAACCCCGTGCAGAATATGTTTTAAGGCAGCCAAGTGGTTGCCAGTTCTTTTTATTGTCACTGTGGTAGTGTGGTCATATTATGTATGTGATTCAACTCAACCTCTGTAAGTATTATAAATGTTAATAATATTTTGCAATTGGCATGCTTCATAAATATTTTAGTAGTTAATAATGATATAAGCATCAAAACACAAACTGCACATAGGAGAGAGAAGCTTTTGATGATGTTTGGTCCGTCTTAGACCATTTACAAAATCACACTAACACGAGAGAGAAGAGAGACAGACAGACAGACAGACAGAGAGAGACAGACAGAGACACAGAGACAGAGAGACAGAGAGACAGACAGACAGATAGAGACAGAGAGACAGACAGAGACAGAGAGACAGACAGAGAGAGAGAGAGAGAGAGGCAGACTGACAAAGAGAGAGAGAGAGACGAGACAGA
This sequence comes from Cherax destructor, assembly GCA_009830355.1. Taxonomy (NCBI): domain Eukaryota; kingdom Metazoa; phylum Arthropoda; class Malacostraca; order Decapoda; family Parastacidae; genus Cherax; species Cherax destructor. Next base: position 13,840 of record WNWK01046928.1, read on the forward strand.
CAGACAGAGACAGACAGAGGCAGACAGACAGACAAGAGAGAGAGAGACAGACAGACAGACAGACAGACAGATAAAATAGGCGAGCTGGACAGGGACGGGACCAAAAGAGTAAGGAAAAGAAGTAGTGGTAGTGGTAAGGCTGGTAGTGGAAGAAGTAGTAGAAGTAGTAGTAGCAGAAGTGGGAGGTAGTTTTATTGGGACAAGAGATAGAAGGGGAGTGAAGGGGTGAAGGGAGGCAAAAGTAATGGTAATAGCAAAAGTAGTAAGAATGGTTGTTGTGGTAGTA
>WNWK01046929.1:0-14125 GCA_009830355.1 Cherax destructor
CCAACTGGATGGTGCTTAATTAAGGTATGTAAATTTCAAAAATGCATTAAAATGCCTTTTATTTGATGTAATTAAGATTTGTTTATATTTAAAATACGGGCACCTAAAGTCGGTACCTGACCAGCCAGGCTGTGGTTCGTACGTTGGACTGCGTGCGGCCAGCAGTAGCAGCCTGGTTGATCAGGCTCTGGTCCAACATGAGGCCTGGTCACAGACCGGGCCGCAGGGGCGTTGACCCCTGGAATTCTCTCCAGGTAAACTCCAGTTGTGAAAAACATGCGTTTTCTCTGCTCCTCCCTGTATTCAAAATATATTCTTCAGTCTAGTTATGTTCGAATGGATTTTTTCCATCCTCTTTCTCTGGCACCTACTTACTACCAGATACCTACTTATTGCTAGGTACTTGCCGCCGGGCACCTACTTACTGCTAGATACTTGCTTTCAGGTACCTAGTTAAGTAAGCAAGTTTATTCAGGTACAGGTACACATAAATACAGTTACATAAATTACCCAACATAGCAGCATATGTGTAGATTACCTAGGATAACCCAAAATAGTCAAACTGATTTATTTCCATTGTGGTCCTTGTGATAACTTAAAACAGGTAAGTAATTTAACTATGTGAAAATTAATTATAATAACATGAGATATACTAGGGGTAATGTAAATTTAGTTATTTACATTAACATTAAAGATAGGATCAGATCATATGTATATTAGATACTATACAAGAAATCACTCTCCTCCCTTTCTAAAGCTACACTCATCAGGTACCTTTTGGCTCTCTTGTACTGGCTCATGCTATGACAGGCTGTGACATGTGCAGAGCCTGTTCCACTCCTTTATTGCTGTACAATAAAATATGTTTGAAGCCTGGCCAAAAACTGTAAGTACTGCAAAGTTGTTCTCCCTTCCCCTAGTACTATATATGCTTTGGTTCCCAGCCTTCACAAAATTGGCAGCAAGATATTCTGGACACTGGTTTTGAGCAATTTCATAAACGTAATTTAACTTTAGTTGTTTTACTCTGTCTGCAACATTAAGCATATCCAGTTATTGTAATTCATTCTGGCCAACATACTCTCTTGAACCCAGGTCCAGAATGAATCTCACCAATTTGTTCTAGGTGAGTTGTAGCTTATCTTTCATTTTTTTTTGTTAAGGCAGAGTACCATGAAGAGCAAAAGTAGTCAATAATATACATTGTATGAGAACTAGACATAGGGTCCTGCGAGCTTCAGTGGGTAGACACTGTGCCTGTCTGCAGAGGAACTTGAGTTTGGCATTCGGTTTCTTTACTACATTGTTCCCTATAGTTCTCCTGACATGCTTGGATCAAAGGGGATTCCCATATATTTCACTGAATTTACTGAAATAATGGGTTCCCCATTACACTACATTAAATTACATTACATTACATTAAATTACATTACATTACATTAAATTACATTACATTACATTAAATTACATTACATTACATTAAATTACATTACATTACATTAAATTACATTACATTACATTAAATTACATTACATTACATTAAATTACATTACATTACATTAAATTACATTACATTACATTAAAATTTATTTACCCTTTTCAATTTATGTTTCGTGCCAAAGAGTATGGCTTCGGTTTTCCTGAGGTGTAATGATAATTTTTGTATCCTAACAATTTGCTAAAGGCTCTAGTTCTAGTGACAGAACATTTGAAATATATTGTGGGTCTTTACCTGATACTAACAGAGCACTATCATCTTCATACAATAGCAACTTGCATTTGACACTGACAGACATGTCATTAACATAACACAGAAATAGTAAAGGACCCAGAATACTACCTAGGGGAACCCCACATGTTAATGGCAGGGGTTGTGATTCTGTATTTTTGATCATGACAACTTGTTTCCTGTTGCTCAGGTAGGAATTAAACCAGTCTACAGAACCTATGCCAAGAGCTTGTAGTTTCTTAGATAATATATAGTGGTTGACCGTGTCGAAGACCTTTTGCAAATCTAAGATTACCATGTTTATGAAATTCCGTAACGACATTTCAGTTCTCAGGTAATCCATCAAATTAATGAGGGAGGAGTCGGTTGAATAAGATCTAAAACCTGACTGGTAACTATGAAGAATGTTTTTGTCACTAAGATACTTGACAGTATACCTTTTACCGCCCTCTCTAGAATTTTGGATATCACACTGAGTATACTAACAGGCCTATAGTTGCTGACATCAGGCCTACTATTTTTCTTGAAGACAGGAGTAACTCTGGCCTCGTTGAATCCCTCCGGAACAGTATTTGTGGTGCTGGACAAATTTATTATGTGTCCAATGGGGATTGGTAATTTTGAGGCACCATCTTCTAGGAACTTAGCCGGGATGTTATATGGACCGGTGCTCTTAGTTGGATTTAATTTACTTAGTTCTTTTCGTACGAAGTCATTAGATACACTTACTAGTTAGCAGCTGTTCGGGGTGACGCCCTTATTAGTGTAGCATGTATTAAACTTATCAGAGTCTGTGTTAAAGGTATATGATGCAACAGGTAGTTGTTTACTTACTAGTGTTGATGCGACAGTTGTGTAGTATGAATTAAAACAATTTGCCACTTCATTTGTTTCGTGGCATACCTCCTTATCAATATTTAGCACTACGTTACATCTATCTACTGGGTTATGGTTATTTTTTTCACACAATGGTAACATCAATTAACAAAGATGTCTTAATAGCATACAAACAAACCTAATCACATTCACTCAACACAAGGTAACAAACTACCACTATAAGGACACAGGTCTCAACATAATGTTCACCTTCACTACCACAATACTATATGTGTGGAAATGTATACATTACGTAACAATATATTATTACACGAAAAGAAAACACACCAGTCACTGCTACAAATAAAACAGATAAACTCAATAACAGAGGTGATTCATGATCACGCAAAAGTTGTCATTGTATCTAATAAACACCCATTCCAAAACATAATATTAATTACTCCAAAAGTACCTTGCAACCTCTCCAACTTTGTACAGCATCCTACCACCAACCACGCTTACAAAGGTTATGTCAACACATCCATCCACAGTAAAGTCTCAGGCGGCTGTTGTGAAAAGCTCTGTTCCACAAGGCACAGTACTCGCCCCCATCCTGTTCCTCATCCTCATATCCGACATCGACAGGGATGTAAGCCACAGCACCGTGTCTTCCTTTCCAGATGACACCCGAATTTGCATGACAGTGTCCTCCATTGAAGACACTGCAAGACTCCAGGCGGACATCAACCAAATTTTTAAATGGGCCGCAGAAAACAATATGAAGTTCAATGAAGAGAAATTTCAATTACTCTCTTATGGAAAACGCGAAGAAATTAAAACTATATCAGAGTATAAAATAAATTCCAACTATAATAGAGCGAAAAAGGACCTGGGAGTGATAATACCTGAGGATATCACTTTCAAAGACCACAACATTGTATCTACCGCATTTGCGGTAAGTTCTATCTGGGCTGGAATATTGTTGCACACTAACCACCTTTCAAGGCAGGTGAAATTGCTGACCTAGAAAATGTACAGAGAACCTTCACGGCACACATAACTGCGATAAAACACCTAAATTATTTGGGACGGTTGAAGTTCCTCGACTTGTATTCCCTGAAATTTTTAGGGCACTGTCAGCTATAGCAAAGGGTAAATCCCTAGGGTTGGATTGTACTCCAATTGAATTTTATGTTATGCATTGGGACTTATTACAGGGGTTTTTGGTGCGTCTGATGAATGCAATGAAAAATGAAGGTAGATTTGCGTCTGTGCAGTCGACAGCAGTTGAGGTGCTTGTCCCTAAGGGTAAGAAGCAGGTGGGTATTGGCAGTTATTGTGTTATTTCCCTTTTGTGCGTCGATTATAATTTTTTTGCCAAGGTGTTGGGGAATCGAATGAAGTGTGTAGTGGGTCGTGTAGTCACGCCTGGATAGTATGGTATTCCGGGTAGATCCATGTTATCGGGACATTAAATTCTTGTAGACTTTTGTGAGTCCACTGCAAGGAAGGGGCATTATTTGCCCTTGATTGGAGAGGGGCATATGATTCGGTGGAAAGGGAAGTACTGTATTGTATCTTACTTAAGCAGGGGTTTGGGAAGGAAATAGTAAGGTGGGTGGATACATTATATAGTGGGGCACTGGCTAGAATTCAGCTTAATGGTTGATTAGGTGGGGTTGTACCTATGGGTAGAGGTTTGTGGCAGGGCTGTCCATTGTCTCAGATGCTCTTCACAGAGTTTTTGGTAGTAGAATGAGTGTGGGTATTAGAGTTTATCCAGTGATCGTGGGATATGTACATGACACAACGTTATTAGTAAGCGAACATACGAACCTTCTCGCACTGGAAGGGGTAGTTGGAAAGTTTGGGAAGGCGTCGGGTATGGAAGTGAACGTAAATAAATATAAGATATTGGGTCTTGGTGAGTGGGAACACCGTAGAGACTCGGGTTGTTCATTAACGATATATGTGGAGCGATCATTAAGAATCTGTGGGATTGTGTATGCGGGTGATAGAGAGGAGGCGAGGATTGCAAATTCAGAGAGAGTTGAGAATAGCATTGTTAATCAATTACAAGGACACCTGTCTTATCATTTAACACTCGTTCAGAGGGCCATTACTGTAAATGCCCTCCTGTACAGTAAGGCATGTTATGTAGCAACTGTGTACCCTTTAACTACCGTGGTGATACGATGGATTCAGGGTAGGATTTTTAGGTTCTTGTGGTCTTCAAAGTGTGAATGGTTGCGGAGGGAAGTCATCACGTTGCCAGTAAGAAGGGGATGTTTGGAGTTATTTGATCTTCGAAATCGTGTATTGTGTGTTTATGTTAAGGGCAGTGCTGCATGCAGGATGTCTTGAGCGTGTTTATGCTGTGTTATTTAGGACTTTTAGAGGGATAGATTTTCGGGATTGTTTGCAGCTGTTGAGGCTGGGCATGGTGGAGCCTCTGGCTCTGGCACCTTCCCGCCCTATGTGGGCTCGTGGGAGTGGTGCAGAGGTATACATGGTGTTTAGGGTTATGCGGTTATGTTCATGTATGTAGTGTTTTTTTTAAGGTGTTAATATACTATGATGTTTGTAAATGCTTAATACTTAAAAGACAAACGTATTGTGAAACGTTAATTAACGTTAATTACTGTTTTGGTTGTTAAGGTTGGTGACAGCTGACACACTTACCCTTTGTGTGTTGGGGAAGGGGGTCGACGTTTGCACTGTATCGTCCTAGCTTCAGCAATATCAACACCTTTGATTTTGTTGCATAGGCTATTTAGAGGGTAGGGTGTGGATTGTGTTGTTTGGAAGGAATAGCGCCATTATGAATGGACTGGAGTTGAACCAGTAGATATTGTTGTTCCATGTAACCATACGCGTCTACCTATGTATGTACATATATGTATATTGTGTATAATTTTAAATGAACAATGTACCCTTATCACAATAGTGAAGTATTAACTATTTTCAAGTAGTGGTATGTTTAGGCATTACTTGTATATATAGTGTCAGATGTTGCCTGGGGTGTTTATTGTTTATATATTGTGTTACTGATATTTTTCATGTTAAGTTCATTATATATGTTTAAGTGAACGAGGTTTTGATATTGTGTATAGCCACGTGAAAGTGGACAGTTTTCACTTGTGGGGGAGTGCAAGCAATACTGAGTTAGTACCATTTTATTATTTTATAAAAACCTTTGTGCTTTTGTAGCACTGTACTTAAAAACAGAGTGTAGGTTGTGTTAGGTTAGTTTTAGTGTCATTATGTATGATGTAGTTATTCAGTAGAATGTGCAGTGACAATGTTGCTTTCTTGCTCATCATCAGTATCATTGTTATTGTTAGAATGAGCTCACCATACCCAGCCCTTCTAAGGCAGGGTAGGTGCCAAGACTGGAGCTTGCTACCATCTGCAGCTCACAAGTCTGCCATTCCCTAGCCTCCCTGGGGCAGGGAAGATGGCAGACCAGAGAGGCCTAGCTTCTCCCTCCTAGCCCTGTGAGGGCGGGGAACATGGCTAGGCCTGGGGACAATTGGTCCCAGGCGATGAGGGGGTACTTGTACCTCCTCCCTTGGGAGACATAGGTCTCAGACACTCCCACGACAGGGAGCCAAGGCCGGGTCACCATCTGGAAAAGACTCGGATCGGGAGAGTACCGGCGAATCTACACCACCACCACTATCATTGTTACATATTAATATATCTACCTACCTATGTATATTTGTACATGCAGTTTTAAATCAAATATAAAAAAAGGCTGGGAACCAAAGCAAACATAGTACTAGGGAAAGAGAACACAAATTTGTAGTGCCCACAGTCAGTGGCCAGGTTTCAAACACCTTTTATTGTACAGCAATAAAGGAATGGAACAGATTGCCTGCACATGTCAAAGCCAGTTATAGCATGAGCCAGGTCAAGAAGAGAGCCAAAAGGTACCTAATGAATGTAGCAACAGAAAGGGAGGAGAATAATTTTTTATTTTTTTTTAGCTAAAGCACATGTAAATGTAAATAATTCTTTTTACCATATTCCTATTATATATACTTCTTATTTTTCTTGATTCGCCGGTACTCTCCCGGCCCGGGTCTTTTCCAGATGGTGACCCGACCTTGGCTCCCTGTCGTGGGAGGAGGGTCTCCAAGTCTCTGATGGCTAGGTACACTAGATGTGCCGCCTCATCCTCCCAGGCCTGTCCCACTGGGGTCATTGGGAAGTGTCTGCGGCGAAGGGGCATCGTAGCTGGGCAGTCTAAAAGATAGTGCACCAGGGGTTTCGGAACCATCCAGTCACAGTGGGCACAGAGCTCCTCTCTTGCCCTGTTAACGATCTGTGCAATGGTGGAATACCCTAGGCATAGGCGGTGGATATTCACCCGCAGTTCCCTGGTCTGTATCCGAATACTTGAAGGAGGTGCCCTGTGAGTCGCCCTGTCATACCAGCGGCGGCTCCGTGAATCCCCAGAGTCAGGGAGAGGGTGCCTGGCCGCACTGGCAGCCCATAACATAATCAGGCTGCAACTGATGGAGATTGCAGCACGTGGCTGTGCCTCGAGCATTGCGGTCTTAGCAGCCTCATCTGCTGCATCATTGCCGAGGATACCCACATGGCTCGGGATCCAGTTGAAGGTGGCTCTGGGACCCTGGGCCATGAGCATCTGCAGGTCGCCCCGGATGGATGTGATTAAGTGTATGTTGTCCCTTGGCTCTCTGTGGATAATTGCCTGGATCGCTGACTTGGAATCAACATGGATGACGGCGAGATGTTGATGGTCTGCAATTGCATGCTGGAGAGCTTGTTGGATGACATAGAGTTCAGCCTGGAGTATGGTGCAATGGTCTGGGAGGCGCCAATCTGCTGTCAGATTGCTGTGGAACATCCCAGCAGCTGTGCGGCCTGCCTCTAGGTCTCTGGAGCCATCGGTGTAATACAGCACACATCCAGGGCTTTCCGAACCTGCAATGCTAGCCGAAGCAAGGCGTTGCAGAATGTGCTGAGGGCAATGCTCTTGCTGCCTGGTAGGGTTGTCCAGTGCACCGCCCATCAGCTCTGGCGCCCAGTCATTAAATGTTGTTGTAGATTAGCCGGTACTCTCCTGGCCCGGGTCTTTTCCAGATGGTGACCCGGCCTTGGCTCCCTGTCGTGGGAGTGTCTGAGACCTATGTCTCCCATGGAAGGAGGTACAAGTACCCCCTCATCGTTGGGACCAACTGTCCCCAGGCCTAGCCACATTCCCCGCCCTAACGGGGATCGTAGGGAGAAGCTAGGCCTCTCTGGTCCGCCATCTTCCCTGCCCCAGGAAGGCTAAGGAAAATGGCAGTCTTGAAAGCTGCAGATGGTAGCAAGCTCCAGCTTTGGCCCCTACCCTGCTCTAGAAAGGTGAGGAGGAGGTGTTGATTCGCCGGGAATGCTCCCGGCCCGGGTCTTTACCAGACGGCGACCCGGCTCCGGCTCCCTGTCGTGGGAGTATCAGAGACCTATGTCTCCCATGGGAGGGGGTACCCCTCAGCGGCGGGACCAACTGGCCCCAGGCTTAGCCACATTCCCCACCAGCACGAGGCAGGTAAGTAGATAGATGCTAGGCCTCTCTGGTCTGCCACCTTCCCCGCCCCAAGGAGGCTGACGGGAAGGGCAGGCTTGCGAGCTGCAGATGGTAGCAAGCTCCAGCCTTGGCACCTGCGGCGGGACCAACTGGTCCAAGGCCTAGCCACATTCCCAACCAGCACGAGGCAGGTAGGTAGATAGATGCTAGGCCTCTCTGGTCTGCCACCTTCCCCGCCCCAAGGAGGCTGACGGGAAGGGCAGGCTGTAGCAAGCTCCATCCTTGGCACCTACCCTGCCCTAGAAGGGCTGGGCAGCTTGTGAGCCGCAGATGGTAGCAAGCTCTAGCCTTGGCACCTACCCTGCCCTAGAAGGGCTGGGCATGGTGATCGAACCCCTAGAAAGGAGGAGGAGGTGTTGATTCACCGGGAATTCTCCCGGGTCCGGCTCCCTGGCGTGGGAGTAGCAGAGACCTATGTCTCCCATGGGAGGGGGTGCCCCTCAGCGGCAGGACCAACTGGTCCAAGGCTTAGCCACATTCCCCCCACCAGCACGAGGCAGGTAGGTAGATAGATGCTAGGCCTCTCTGGTCTGCCACCTTCCCCGCCCCAAGGAGGCTAACGGGAAGGGCAGGCTTGTGAGCCGCAGATGGTAGCAAGCTCCAGCCTTGACACCTACCCTGCCCTAGAAGGGCTGGGCATGGTGATCGACCCCTTAGAAAGGCTGGGCATGATGTATTCTTCAGTCATTAAATAGTATAAATATAAGATATTATCTCCTTCATAGTATATAGTAAGGTATTAAAAGGACCCCAATGGAAATAAGTCAATTTGTCTGACTTTTTTATTATTGGGTTATCCTAGATTCTCTACACATATGCTGCTATGCATGATAATCTATGTAACTGTATTTGTGTATACCTGAATAAACTTACTTAACTTACATTATCCTTTAAAAAAAAAGTTCAATCATTTACAATAGATATCCCTTAAATTATTTATTTTATAATTTTCGAAGAAAACATAAATTTTACAACATAAACTAATATATTTAGAGGTGCCTATATAACTTATTAGAAAATTTGCAAAATCAAGTTAGACTTTATACATAATTTTAATATTTTTCGAATTTTATAGTGTAAATAATATAAAAACTAATTTACGAACACTTAAAAACGAAATTAGGTGACATTTAACTTATTACATAACTTCTCAGAAGAAAATAAAAAAATAATTGCTATAGTAGGTAAGTTAGCTAACTAGTAGCCCGCCAATTTACTTGGGTACATAACATACAAATAATTTTTTAAATTGGTGTTAAGCCAATATAAATTGTCTAAAGATAAGGTTATACCCGAAATGTTCACGTTTGTGTCTGAAATATTTTTGATGGATGGTAAACAGGCCTTATGGGAAGGCTTCAAAATAAGTTAAAATATTTGGATGTACGTACTACGTTCAAACAAAGATTTGTACACCAAGAGGTTTATGTCACTAAGAATATATATACAGAGATTACCTTAGTTCCAATTATACGGAATAAATTATTCTTGACTGGTAGTTAATAAGTTATGTGCAACCTTTGTGGAAAATATGGGTATTTTTCCGAAAGTTATACTACTCGATAAACTTTCCAATGGGAATAGATATCATTAACGTGTTGCTGTTGGCTTAACATTTAACTGAGTATAAAATAGAACCAACAGATAAGTTCGCATGCGCCAAGGCCGGGTCAAGTGGGCATAGGGTGAGGGTGGAGGCGGTAGGTGTCAAGAGTCTGGTGGGTATAGCCATAATGGCTTGGGTATCTGGCTAGAAATGGAGCCAGGAATTTGGCGTTGTCGACGGCCAAAACGTGATTAGTGGCCGCACTTCACAATAGGAAGTGTTGTAACTGTTCTCCGTGTATAATGAGGGACATCACGTCCGGAACCCACTATAATAGGGTGGTAATTTGTTAAATAACGAGTGGCAGTGTGAAATGGTCCTAGGTGTGGATACCATGACGCAAGCAGTGGCTAATAATCGACTGAATCGGTCGAAACCTTGATCCTAGGTAACGTTTCGTAATATGAAGTGACGGGATTAATCTCAGTGTATTATTGGGACGTTAAGTCCGGGAAACCATTACAATAGAATGGTAGAAGGAGAAAGTATTTGGGGACGCCACGGGACGCCGCCTTGATGAAAATTAACAAAGCGTCATTTCCACATCAATTCATCGGACTCTGATACTAATGGATCAACTTCTAATGAGTGTAATTTAGTGGGACATTAAGTCGCCTTGTGAACTGTGGAGAAATTAGTGATAATAACCTTAAATTAAGGGAATAGGCAAGGTGATACAAGTTGCCATTTCCCGATTGAGCTTATGTTAATTAACTTCACAACTCCTGTCCCGAGGATTGTCGAGGTGTTAAGGGGCCAATGCTCCTTAATCTGGACAAACCAACTAACACCATCATTCACCTCTTCGCTCTCGGGCTGGGAGGTTGTCTTGCGCAGTTGTTCCTGAGTTTGTACTTGGCGCATCTACCGACCAGTGGCCCTCTGGTGGAGACTTGTGGAGTGCAACAGTTTTCTTCAGCAGCAAAATGGCGGAGTTGTATCACCGGCGTATTAACACTGTGTTGAATTGGTAAAAGGAGCCATTTACCCTACCAATGCTGGAGTTTTGCTGCCAGCTATCATCAGGGACGTATATGGAGTTGAACATGGAGACATTTATGGCATTGCATTAAATGGGAGTGCGAGGATATTCATCAAGCTTACCACGGCGGCTGTGTACGACAAACTTGTGGAAAAGTATGAAGAAATTTGCCTTCCTGTGACTGCTGCAGTGGAGGTAAAGCTCAAGGATGTCTCCAGACATTACACTTGGATCAAAATTAGGAATCTCCCTTTGAAGCGACAGAGCAGGATGTGAGAGCTGCATTTTCGGTGTATGGTGTGATACATTATGCAGCTATGGGAAGGTGGACGGATGGTTTTAATGCAGGAGTCTCAGAAGGGTCTTTCAGCTTGAAGATGACTTTACGGAAGCCTATTCCATCCTATGTGGTGTTAGAGGAGTTTAGGTCGCAGGTTTATGTGACTTATGCTGGGCAAAGGCATACTTGTAGACTTTGTGACTCTTATGAGCATATTGCAGCTGAGTGTGAGAGGCGACAGGGACGACGACAATTCGGGAGACGCCCTGGGATGGACCAGGGTGTGCCTGAGGAAGTGAGGAGGGACAGTGATGTGGTGGCATCTGTGGGAAAGTGGAGTGACATAGTACAGGGAACAGTGGACGTGTGTGTGACCCTGCCGGTACAGTCGCAGGGAGTGGAAGTGTGTGAGGAACGTCTTGTGGAAGAGGAATTGACATTGGATATGGGTTTGGAGGCAGTTTTGCCTGAGGTATTGCAGGGACTGTTGGACAGTACCCAAGGGGAGGTGCTTGAGGGTTCTGTGAGCCCTGGTGGTGGGTTATTGGGTGAAGTGGGTACGCTGGGGGAAGATGGCCTGGAGGCTTTGCACTTGAATGTGCAAGAGGTGCAAGTGTCAGTGCATCAGGAGGATGAAGGGTAAACAGTGGAAGTTTGTGCAGTTTGTGAGGGTTGGGCTGAGAGTGTCCCAAGTCAGGCAGGAGCAGACAGTGCCTCCTCCCCCACGCCTGCCGGGGGGGAGGGGGCGAGGTGCGTTGGCTGCCCTGTGTTTGGTGAACAGTGACCCTCTCATAACCCCTCATCCCTGTTCCTCACCCACCCAACTCCCAGCGTCGGCGATGGTGGGGGGTGTGCCGGGATCGCGGGAGCTTCCACTGCAGGGACAGCGCCGTGGAGTTCGACTACGAGGCAGCTGTCAGGTGTGCCACAGGCGGTGTGCACTCAGTTCCTCAGGCTTCGGCATCCGTGCGCACGGTGGATGTCTGGGAGCCCTGGGGGCTCCATGTTGGAGCGGCCAGCAGCGCCTCCCAGCGGACGGAGGGCCTGGGATCTGCAATTAAATTGGCGTCCACCAGGACGTTGACACATCCCCAGGGCAGCTCTCCCTCGGGCTGCTAGCAGAGTCGCTGACCTCTTGGACCTCTTAGGAAGTGTCGATGGTGCTCCTGCAAGCAGCAGATCCTTGCGCAACCAGCTGCTGTTTGCAATGGCTGTCTGGCTGTCCTGCTGAAGAGGGAAAGGCACCTAGCAACATCTGTTGTTGGGGCAATGGATGCATTCCCTAGAATGTTTGTAATTTGTTGCTAATTGTAACCATGTATTGACATGTTTATTATTCATTACCTTTGTAACTGTCATGATTGTGACCAGCTCTACATGGACCTCATTACCTTTGTAACTTGTCATGATTGTGACCAGATCTAGTTCATTACCTTTGTAACTTGTCATGAGTGTGACCAGCTCTACCTGGAGCTCATTACCTTTGTAACTTGTCATAATTGTGACCAGATCTAGTTCATTACCGCTGTAACTTGTTCAGCTATCAAAACTTTGGAGTCCAGTCAATGGACCAATTATGTACCTCTGTAATCTTTTGACTACCGCCCACAGGATGGGTATGGGGTGCATAATAAAGATATTAAACTAACTTTTGATTATAATAATTGTGTTGGGTTTTGGGGTTGTGTTTGTTCGAGTGATCTGTGGGTTATTATCGTGATAAGTACTGCTTTTATTCAAGGATTATGTGTATTCTTCCTTATGCTATGAGTTAATGTATCATGGGACGTGTTTTATTATCTCTTGTTGTTGGGTTGTGTAATGTATGATTGTACATACTATTTATTATTTTTATTAAAAAAAATAGGTGTTGGGGTTGCAGTTTAATATTTTCTATGTTCCATAAATATAATCAATTTCTGTTTTTGTCATTATTGTAAGTGGGGTTTGTTTACATCCCACTGTTTGTTTTGAGCCTTTTGGGTGTGAGATGTTATTTAAGGTTTACGGTGTTTGAACCTTGTATGGTTATTGTTTTGTAGCCAAGTTTTCATTTATTTATGTCAGTTTGTGTGGGTAACTCCTTCTGGGAGTTATTGCTAATTTTGGTTATTTTTTTTTTTTTTTTATTATTACTATGTATGATGAAATATGTCTTTTAATAAAATAAAAAAAAATAAAAAATTAACACCATCATCCTGCCGGGAGAAGAATTGTGTCTACCGAGCAGGATATCGAGATCAGAGGAGGAAATAAAGAAAGACAAATGCTGCCTCCTCACCCCACAGTTAAGTAATCTTTCTTATTATATCAACCCCATAGCTGGCCAGTTAGGTGTTATAATAGGATAGATACTGTGGGGGTTTCAACGATCTCCAGTGACCATCCATAATATTGGGTAAGTGATGGTCTTGTCGTGTTGGTGTGTGTACTCTCTTCCCCCCTCTTTCTAATCAGTCCATGTACATATACAGTCCACAACTATTGTAGTATCGTATGTACTGGTGCGATCTACTGTAATTTATAATACTGGTCTAGGACAGATGTGGTAATAGTGCGTGTTTTATCGAGGGAGTCGTTCGTTGCGACCAGGGACGACTTAAGTTTTCTCACACGCTTTCACGGGGGTAACTGCGGTAAATAATGTTGGCGGTCACTTCCCGTTGAGATTATTTGTTGGTGAAGCCCATACATGTAGTTTCATAATTCCCCACAACCTTAATGACTTTTGTAGCCAATAACATTTAAAGCCAATTAGCCAACCAACCAATGTGCTGTGAGCTTACATTAATCCGTATTAGAGATTTAATTATTCTTAACCAGTGGTGCGGCCAGCAGTAATAGCCTGGTTGTTCAGTCCCTGATTCACCTCAAGGCCTGGTCATGTACTAGGCCGCGGGGGCGCTGACCCCCGGAACTCCTCCAGGTAGCATGCAGCCATAAGATTTAAAGCCAATTAACTAACAAGCTCCTTATTAAAACATTACAACGTTAGAAGTTTGAGAAACAGTGATAGAAGCCAAGATAATGAAGCACTGTAATATACTTAGAAGTCGAAAAGGAAGTATAACAGTTATTTTCTCCATGATACAATTTAGATTTTGACTTTAAGG
>WNWK01046930.1:0-14125 GCA_009830355.1 Cherax destructor
AAACCTGATTAGAAAGAGTTGTATTTAGTTAATCACATGAGGGAAAATATATGCTGTGAAGAAGATTCTTATAATGAAATATTAAAAATGTTATTCAATGAGTGGTAGATCTTATATTGAATTTAGAAATGGGTTAAGTATCGTTGGATTGTGTGTGTGTGTGTGTGAGTGAGTGAGGTGAGGTGAGGTGAAGGGAAGAGATATGAAAGGAAGAGTGAGGTGCTGGGGAGGTGTTGAGACTTGTACATGGATATTAAAACGTCTGAAAATTTGTTATCCTGGTTAAGGAGTGTGAGGTGGTTTGTACATGGTAGAATAGTGAATTTGTGACTTTGTGGGATATGAGTGAAAAATTGTGTGAATAATTAATAAAAATGAAAGTGTATGCAGAGCAAAGTGTTTGAAAATTTGTGTTATCCTGGGTTAAGTATCCATGTGTGAGTGAGTGAGGTGAATGGGGAGAGTGAGATGCAAAGGAGGTTCAGTTAAGGAGTGTGAGTATTCACTTGTAAGTCTATAAGTAACGTAAAAGGTGAAATATGTACAGTAAAGATTAAAAAAGAGAGGCTTGTCAGCCTATCTTTCGTTCTTTTATTGAAATCGAAATTTTTTACCTTACCCCATAGGGGTTACCATATTACCTGAAAACATGGAAAATTGTATCTTTTATATTTATATATGTATTAATAAATAAAATGTATCTTTTTACTCTGTTAACCGATAATGTATATGTATTAATAAATAAATGATGAAAAAATGTGTATTAGTGTTAACCTAATTTTAGCTCGTTTAACTTAAAGAGAGACCCCATAGGGTGTCTTTTCTGATGAATTAGTAAAATTGTGAAATATTATACCCCATAAGGAACTTGATTCGAGGAAATATTGTGACGTCACGGGTAAACATCACGTGACCTCACACACTTTTAATTCTTTTAACATAATAAGGGAAAGATACTTGATTGAACTTGTTGTAGTCTTCTCATGTTTAAGCAGCCCGAGGAAATACTGTGATGACGTCGCATCACACCTGGGCTCGCTTGATTGAACTTGTCCTTTTAGCTCATTTTAACTTAAAGAGAGGAAGTATAGCTCATGTTTAAGCTTGTCCGAGGAAATATTGTGACGTCACACACCAAGAAGGTGTGGGCGGGACTTTTTTGATGAATAAGTAAACTGTGAAATATTATACCCCATAGGGAACTTGATCCAAGGAGATGGAGGAATGATAGAATATTGAAAAATGAGTCTTTTCGTTCTTTTTATTGAAATCGAGAAAATTTCTACCCCATAGGGGGTTACCCATATCTCTGACTCTCCATAGAGGTCAAGTAAAAAATATCAGAAGTAATATTGAAAAAATGAAAAATTTGAAAAATGAAAAAAAATCGAAAAAAATCGATGAGCGGGGCGATCCGCAGAAGGCGCTGCAGAAGGCAGCTCGGGGCGGCTCGACGCGGAAGGGCGCGGGGCGGGGCGCGGCGGCGGGCGCGGCGGGCGGGGGTTCGAGCGGCGGAAGGAGACCGCTCAGGGATGAGGGTCTCAGGGGTGTGACGGGGGTGAGGGGAGCGGACCTGCTCAGGATGAAAAAAAAAAAAAAAAAAGGGGGGCGTTGGGAACGTTGGGGGCCTACCGGAAGTGGGGGTCGACCGGAAGGGGGGGTGACCGGAAGTGGGGGTGTTGGACATACCGGAAGTGGGGTTGGGCCGACCGGAAGTGGGGGTTGGGGGTGGTGGTGGGACCGCCGCCATTTTGAGTTTCTCTGGCAGATTGTCTACTACTTATATATATATATATATATATATATATATAATATATGAATGCTTTATTAATAGACAGAATACATTGATAGAAAACACAAGTATGAACATGAATACAATGGTACAATATGTCAAAGATTATGAATCTTCTCCAGCTCCTCCGAAGCCGGACACAAGCCAAGTATGCAGCATGCGTTTCCCTCTGGATGGCCACGCTGAGACGCTGGAACATGAACGTGGCTGCCCTTGGGTCCCTGGTGGTGTCGATGAGTCTGGAACCCAGTTCTTTAAGGAAACGTGTTGCATTTTTTGCATATATATATATATATATATATATATATATATATATATATATATATATATATATGCAAAAGATCTCAGTAAACAGGTGATATCAAAATATGCAAGACAACCACTATGAAACAACAGAGGAATTCCAAGCGCTTTCGTGACTACTCACATTATGAAGGAGCTATAAAAGGAAACATGACAAGCAGGCTTATAAAGGGGCAAGACTACACCTCACAGTCACATCATACTAACAAAGACCACACCTCACAGTAGCGTAACATCTCACGACTCTGTGAAGAGGAACATAAGAAAGGACCTGAAACTCTTCCCAAGAATTAAGATTAGTCCAATTTATCAGTTGCCTCCCTGCTTCGGTCGGGGGTGGACGTGCTGTACACTGGTCTGCCGCCTGGTGACACTCTTTCGCAATTGGCTAACTGCTTAAACTACTGTCATGGAGACTGTTGGCCGACGTCGTTCTAACACAGTGTGTATTGACATGGTCACCGGCGTTATACATCCAGCCACGGCTGCTACGGTGCTCCCTACGATTCTGCACGATGTGTACGGCTTAGATATTATGGATTTATACGGCGTAGCGCTAAACGGGATCAACCGAGTTTTCGTCAAACTACTAACTGCTGCAGTTTATGAACGCCTTGTTGATCAGCACCATGACAAGGTGTATACGGTCAACTCGACGATGCAAGTTCTGTTGAAAGACGTATCAAGGACATATACTTTTATCAAGGTCAAGAATGTACCTTTTGAAGCGGATGCGACGGATATTAGTGGTCTTTTCAGCGAGTATGGAGTGATCCACACGGTGAACGCAGGGAAGTGGAGTGTAGGTCCCATGTTGGGCCTCTATGAAGGGACTTATTCCCTGAAAATGACGTTACGTAAGCCGATACCGTCATATGTGGTGATGTCTGACTTCAGGAATAAACTATACGTGACATACCCGGGGCAACAGAGGACTTGCCGCCTATGTGGCGCCTATAACCACGTTGCTGCAGACTGCATGAGGAGAGTGATACCTAGACAGGACGTGGCCCGCAGGGAGCCGGCTGGTCAGGGAGCCAGGGAGGACCTGGTGAAAGTACCTCAGGAGGTGCAAGGGAAGCGTTTGTGGAGTGAAATAGTTGATGGGGCAGGGGAGGCTTTCTGCACTTTGCCCCAGGAGCCTGAGGCTGTGAATGAATGATTCAGAGAACCGACGAGTTGGTAAATTAGACACATATGCAACACTTGGGTATCTTTAAAGATACCCAAGTGTTGCATATGTGTCTAATTTACTTACCAGCCTGAGGCTCCAAGTGAGAGTGTGGTGGATAACACAGGTGTTGTGTCTTGTGAGGATTTACCTCTGGAGGAGGTGTTGAGAGGCATTATGGAGGACCCTCTTCCAGTGTTGCCTGGGGAAGGCAGTGTCGATGTGGTGGAAGCAGTTGAAGTGGTAGGCCGGTGGTAGAGGCCTCAGTTGAGGCACATCAGGCCGGTCAGTGTTTAACACATGAAATAGTGTCGGCAGAGGTGCATCAGTCAGATAGGGCCACGGGAATGGAAGTGGTGGTGGGAACCCATAAGAGAGCCGGCACACAGTCCGATAGTGACGACGTTCTTACCCCGGCACAGAGACCGGGTAAAAGGTCTTTGTGGAGATTGCCAGGAAAGATTTAGATGCCATTTTGGGTCAGGACCCGTAAAGGGGGAAACATGTGGTAAGGAGGGTAAGGGCAAGTCAGGGTCGCAGCCTCCCTCGGCCGAAGGGCAAACCTTGCACTTGCATTCCAGTGTCTAACAATAAATGTTAATGGTATGAAAAAGGATGTTAAACGTTCCTGGGTGGAGTACGCCTTGCGACGTTTTGGCGTACAGGTGGCCTTCATCCAGGAGCATAATTATAGGTGTAGAAGGGATTTGAGAGTGAAAGAGTATCAGGTTTTTGCAGGGTCTTCGGGTAGGCTCAAGGGAGGGCGGCAGTTGCGATTTCGGAGTCAAGCCCTTTCAACTAATGTCTTGGGAGGAATGGGGGGGGTAGGGTGGTTCGAGGGAAGGTTCGTGGGGAGGGGTCAGGGTATGTTTTTAGGTGTCTATATGCCAGCAGAGCAGTCACGAATGGTAAAGGTGGGCTTTATTCGAGACTTCATGATATATGCCCTTTGTGACTTGCCTGGAGTGGTGGTAGTTGGGGGCGATTATAACTGTGTTATCAGGAAGAGGGACGTAGAGCCTAGAGGGGCAGGGTACGAGTTGGTGGCTTTACGGGATTTGCTAGGAAGTGTAGGATTAAAGGATGTGGTAGGTGTAGGGGGCCTTGTGGATCATACTTTTGTGAGGAAAGGGTATGCGGTGAGACTTGATAGGATTTATGTAACTGATAGGGTAGTAGTGGGTAGGGTTCAAACCATAGACTTTGGATTTTCAGATCACAGAGGGGTTTTAGTTGATTTGAATTGGGAAGGCGTTGCAAAGTGGTATAGGGGTTATTGGAAATTGAATGTAGGATTACTAGTGGGAGGATAATTCAATGCAGTTTAGCGAATGGTGGGGGAGGTTATGGGCGAGGAGTGAGAGGCAGGATAACTTGTTAGGGTGGTGGATGAATGTGGGCAAGCCGCGAATTAGGGAGTTTTATCAGCGGTTGGGTAGAGAGGAGGCGGGGTGGAGAGGCGGTTTGATGAAGTATGTGGAGGGGCAATTACAGGGTTGTTATGAAAAAGGCGGTCGACATGAAACGGGGGAAATCCGTGTATTAAAGGAAAAGTTATGGGACATACAGACAGAGCGGTTTGAGGCGTGCCGCATGAACGCTGGTATAGATGATCTGTTAGTGGGTGATAGGCCGTCAAAAACGGTGTTGAGTCACTGTAGGCGAAAACGTGAGGCGAGGACAATAGAATGTATGAAAGTCGAGCAGAGGCTGGAGAGTTATGAGCAGGGTATGGTAATTCGGGGTACAGAGGCAGTCGGAGTATTTGTGGATAAATGGTTTGCACATTATATGAGTAGTGTGGATGTGGGGGTGGAGTATAGGAATCTCCTTTTGGAGGGAATTCAAGAGCAGTTGGAGGAGCGGGATAGAGAGGCTATGGGAGGTGTTATTAGCGAGGAGGAGGTGTTTGTAGCAGTGGATGGGTTGAGTAAGGGGAGTTCCCTAGGAATAGATGGTATAGCAAATGAATTTTATAGGACGGATTGGGATGCGGTGAGGGACTGTCTAGTGCGCTTGATGAATTGTATGAAGTCCGCAGGGTGGGGGAAGGAGAAAGTAGTATTGGGGTTGTAGTTTTAGTCAGGAAGGGAGGGGGAGGATTCTCTGAGTAATTATAGGCCTATAATTCTAATGAATGCGGACTATAAAATATTGGCTAAAATACTAGGTAATAGAATAAAGAAAGTGTTGGGGAAGGTGATTGCAGAGGGGCAAGGTGGAATACCCGGTAGGAGTGTGGTAAATGGTCTTGAGTGAATTAAAGATTATGTTGCGCATGGGAAAGGAGGTGTTTTGGCTTTAGATTGGAAGGGTGCATATGATAGTGTGGAAAGGGACGTGCTGTATGACATAATGAGAAGGCAGGGTTTTGGGGAAGAAATTGTGAAGTGGATTGTGAGGTTGTATGGGGGAGCGTGTGTCAGAGTACAGGTGAATGGTAGATTGGGGGATTTAGTCCCAATAGGTAGGGGTCTGCAGCAGGGTTGTCCCTTTCACAGATATTATTTGCGTGTTTACAGGACCCTTTTACAGATTAATTGAGGTAGGGGTGGATGAATGTTGATGAGGCAAAAGAACGCACGGGCATCGTAGGGTATGTGGACGACACTTCGGTACTTGTGGGTTCGGAGCAGGGGCTGGTAAATGTGGGGGACATTGTTCGTGTGTTTTGTGGAGCAACTGGGATGAGAATAAACGATAGTAAAACAAAATTATTGGAGGTAGGTACTTGGGTGGGAGGGACGTTGGGCAGAAGTCAGGTGTGGCACGTCGTTTCAAGTGTGAGAATATGTGGGGTGGAATTTATGAAGGATCGTCGTTTGGCAAGAGAATTGAATTCACGTAGGGTGATACAGGGGGCGACGGACCTACTGCAGGTTTGGAGAGCGAAGAAAGTTACTTTGAGACAGAGGGTAATAATAGTGAATAGTATGGTTTATAGTAAGCTGTGGTATGTAGCTGCCATATTCCCTTTATTACAGGCTGACGTGGAGGTTCTGGAACGAATGGTTTTAAGTATGTGTGGGCTGGTGGAAGGCATTGGTAGGGCGTAATGTTGTGCGCAACAGTTTGAAATTGGGGGGTTTGGGATTAATTTGGTTAGAACGTAGACTGTTGTGCTTGTACCTCAAACGTTGTCTGGTGCGGAGGGGTGGATTAGGCAGGTCGGGGGAAGAAGGAGGGGGTACTCCGGGAGATGAGTGAATGGTGGGATGACAGGTCTCTGGTATATGGTAAGGACATATTAAGGAGTTTGATGGTGGTAATACACCCACAGGACATCTCGGTTGGTAGGCTAGGTATTTTGGGGGGATCTCACCAGGTGATAGAATGCGTGTCGATATATCCTATGTATGGTTGGGCTGAGATATGGGGGGGATTAAAGGGGTTGAAGCTGAGGTCTAGGGATTGGGAGTTCATGTTTAGGTTTTTACATGATGCTGTAGCGCAAAGGCTTCTTTAGTGAGCATGGGTTTGGTGAGAGATGGTGCATGTGTGAGATGTGGGGAATTGGATACTACACTGCATGGGATATATTTTGTGAATCTTTGGGGCCAATACGGAGTGGGCCGGGAGGGGGCTTCGCTATATGGGGGGTGGGGGCATCTCGTTTTTGAGGGCAATGTTTCTAGACCTCAGGGGACTTAATGCTCATGTATTATCTAGTAGATTTTGTATGTGGTTCATGGAGACTTAGGGATTTGGGAGCAGGGGAAAGGGTCAAAGCTCTTTCTGCTTGCGTCTATAGG
This sequence comes from Cherax destructor, assembly GCA_009830355.1. NCBI lineage: Eukaryota > Metazoa > Arthropoda > Malacostraca > Decapoda > Parastacidae > Cherax > Cherax destructor. The sequence goes on from WNWK01046930.1 coordinate 7,019, forward strand.
ACGAAATGCAGAAATCGTGTAGTGTATGGTAGAGCATGGGAAACTGATTTCAATCAATCGTACAGGAGTTGAGGATTGGGATCTATTGGGGTAGACGTGAGTTGGAAGAGGGCTTGACGACTGATACGTATTGGGTGGTCGGGTGACAAACGTTGCTTATATGAGGGGTGTTTCATTTGTATGTATGCTGGTGTAGGGAAAGGGTGAGGAGGGTTTGCTTGGTTGGGGTTTTTAAGGGGTGAGTTTTGGGGTAGACATACGGGTGACTTGGCCCTCTGAGTGGGTCTGGGTTTGACGGACGACTTTTGGGGCATAGGGTTGATTTAGTCGAGGCTGTATGTGTGTGGTTTGTTTTCTTTTTGGTTACCTTTAAATTCATAGGGTTTTTTCGGTGCAAGGGCTTTGGTTTGGCTGAGGGGGAAGGGGGTGAGGAAGAGGAGGTTTCTTCAGTCACTACTGTACTGTACATGATAGTCTTAGGTTGGGATTGTAATGAATCCGTAGACTATAGTCAAGGTATTCTTGTGGTGCGTGGTTTTCTGTTGCTATGTCAAAGTAAGTTTTCTTTGAGTTATGATCCTTACTATGTGACATTTGCTTTGGTTTGGTAGTTGCTTTTGTTTTGGAAGTAGGGGTTTGTTGACTTAGTCGTTGATGCAAATTCGTTGGATTCATATCTGGCATCATTTCTCGTCATGATATATATCTGTTCAGGTTAGCACTCGGATATCATGATTGGTGTATCAAGGTCTATAGGGTTTTGTGGGATAAATTGGTAAAATTTATTATGTATGTTCTCTGAATAAATATATAAACAAGTGATGTAAGATAAACCTTTGTGTGTCGGGTTTATGTTTCAAATAAACTATTTAAAAAAAAAAAGTTGTGTGCTTCATGTTATAAATTCTGTTTCACTGTTTATAGTACCATTTCTGTTATACTGGTTGTGATGTTAATGTATGGATTTTGTGTTAATTGTCTTGGCAGGGTAGTGTCTTGTGTACTGTGTTGGTATAATTATGTTCCTTAATGGAAATTCACATTAAAACTCTCAACAAAAGTACGATTGTTGTTCCGATTTAATATGTTGAGTAGTTAATTTTTATTTCAGGATGTCATTGTACGACATGTAGGGGTTAACGTAAGACATGGCATGTTGTCGCTTTACCTATGCATTTATTGTTCATGGTTAATTTATTACCCCAGGTTAACTGATAAGGGTGTTATGTTGTTAACTTTTGTTCTATACTGCATATTTTGTTATATAAGCTTTGTTTCAGACCATGGCATGGCACTGTATAATATATTTGTATATATACGTCTTTCCAAATAAAATTTAAAAAAAAAAATTATCATTAAATTCTTCCCAAATTTTATTAATTATAAATGAATCCAATTTATATAAACCAAAAGAAATATTCATATTTTCAAAACTACTTTTTTATGAAACATGATTCTATTATATTCCTCTCAACCATGGACTTGCTTGATAAAACTTTCTCAGCATTTTGAAAATCAATTGGATGGTTAAAATCTCTCACATGAATAAATAGAGCATTAGAATCTTGTCCAGTTCTAATGCTATATTGATGTTGTTTTAGTCTTAGTTCAAGACTTTTACCGGTTTGACCGTAATAAACTTTATCGCATATTTTACAGGGAATCTTATAGACACATCCGTCAGCATTTTGACTGATTTAAATGATTTCAATATGGTTAGTTTTGATGTTACTTCCTTGTTTACAAAAGTTCCAGTTGATGATTTACTAAGTTTCTTATCTGAAGAACTGGTTAATTACGATTTACCATTGCCAGTTCCTACTATGTCTTGATTTTGTGGTACCTTATTTTTTTAACAAACTTATACTCTATTTTTCCCTCACATATCTTTAAAACCTTGAGCTTATCGGGTGATTGAACCCTTGTAATGGTAACCGCTGTGTTCTTCTTCCCCGCTCGAGTGTTTGCAAAAGGCAGTAAAACTTCTACCTGCACTTCATATCCTGTGCCTGTGGAAAGCAACCTCCGGAGCGAAACTTCTCTGCCTACTCGTAATCTTCTTGCCTCTGAGGCATCGACTAACTGGTTCAGTCTCATTAGCGGCTCACTCAGATCTCTTGTGTTTTATTATGCTGCGCCGTATTGTCGTGAGGTTCTCATTAGAGATAAGGCTTATCCTACTTACTCTTCAGTTTGACGTGACTGAATCTTCTGCTTCTGTCTTCCTTGGAGATTCAATTTACGTTACATTGGACCATAGTGGATCGAAGCCAAACACCTGTATCACGTGTTGCCAAACACCTGTATCACGTGTTGCCAAACACCTGTATCACGGGTTGCCAAACACCTGTATCACGGGTTGCCAAACACCTGTATCACGGGTTGCCAAACACCTGTATCACGGGTTGCCAAACACCTGTATCACGGGTTGCCAAAAACCTGTATCACGGGTTGCCAAACACCTGTATCACGGGTTGCCAAACACCTGTATCACGGGTTGCCAAACACCCGTATCACGGGTTGCCAAACACCTGTATCACGGGTTGCCAAACACCTGTATCACGGGTTGCCAAACACCTGTATCACGGGTTGCCAAACACCTGTATCACGGGTTGCCAAACACCTGTATCACGGGTTGCCAAACACCTGTATCACGGGTTGCCAAACACCTGTATCACGGGTTGCCAAACACCTGTATCACGGGTTGCCAAACACCTGTATCACGGGTTGCCAAACACCTGTATCACGGGTTGCCAAACACCTGTATCACGGGTTGCCAAACACCTGTATCACGGGTTGCCAAACACCTGTATCACGGGTTGTCAAACACCTGTATCACGGGTTGTCAAACACCTGTATCACGTGTTGCCAAACACCTGTATCACGTGTTGCCAAACACCTGTATCACGGGTTGATCCACATGCTTCTTACTGGAGGAACCACTGAATTATTTCGTCTCAATTTATATTAATTTTAATTTCTTTATTTTGTTTGATTTAACTTTGAGTTAACTTTGAACTGTATGTACCTACTCAAATTTTCCAAATGGTTATTTATTCAAGTCCATTATACATAGTATTTTTCATTGCTCATATCATGAAAATGGATTAAAACTTTTCACATCCTTTCACTCTCACCAAATCTGAAAAAAATGTCTGTAACTGAAAAAGAATCTTTACTTATAGTTAGGGCACTGGATCACTTTCCTGACATTACTATGAGTACCTCTCCTCATGGAAGGATCCTTGAGGGAATTGGATCTGTGCTCCAGTTCCCTGAATTAAGCCTGAATACCTTCCACATCCCCCCCACAGGCGCTGTATAATCCTACAGGTTTTGTGCTTCCCCCTTGATTATAATAGTCTATGAGTACCACACCACGATTTCCGCTGCCCATTTGTCCCTATGATTTAATTTGATAAAAAGCAGCTTAAAGGAAAACACACAAGATGTTCACTATCATTCATTCCCCACTGATGGTCTCACGAAAACACAGTGTAAAGACCTAGTTTGATTTCCTGTGCTATGATCCTGACTAAAAGTTTGCCAGCCTTCCAAACAATGTCCTTCGTCACTGAGATGTGTGGTAATGTGTCAATATGTGTTGTGTGGAGATGCCAAAAAAATAAAACTTATTATTATTGAGGTATTCACCAGTTGATCTTTAAAGTTCTGGTTGCCGATACTATATTGAAAATAATATCATTGTCAGATAGGTTAAAATGATTTTTTTGACCTAAAAGGCAAAAGGGATATATGACAGAAGGGACAAATAACGTGTTCTATCCCCATTAAAACATAAAAAGAGCATTGAGAAAATGTTTGTGGTGATCTTTTGAATTAATGATTACTAATATAATAACAGATTCTCTACCATCACAAATAAAATAAAATGTAGAGATTATAGCTAATGATTATAAGAGCTTCTGTTCATCATATCAATCTTAGAATTTTATTAACAATAGTTAAGAGCTTATTAATGCGATTCTGATGAATTTTAGCATTCACTAACTTCCAACTAGACCATTAGCCCCTGTGAAGGTCGTCGCCAATCTTCTCAGGAAAAGTATAATAGAAAAAGACTAATAACAAGTAAAATAAACACTAATTTAATAGAATGAAATTTAAATAATAAATATGTAAATATTATAATAATCCTATATTAAGAAATATGAAAACAAAAAAAGATATATATGATTCAAAGCTAAATATTTACAGCTGTGAGGATCTTGACACAAGCAATGAATCACTGATGTCTCCGTGGTGGTGTTGTTGTTGCTTCGATGTTTTCCACAAATCCAACAGTCTTCCAAACTGTTACAATGTCACAAATGATGTCGGGGACTCAGTTGAAAGTTGTCCATTAGTGACGTCCAGTTGCCTGATGTTTCTAGTGTGTACTGAGGTACTACTGGTGAAGTGCAGAAATGGTGTTGGTTACTCTGTTTCTCACTTGGTGAGTACGCCGGCCACCCACTCAGCCTTGAATGCGATGATCCGAGCGGACACAGAGGACTGTGAATGAAACCACAATAATTACTCACCACTCTAGCATTAATTTACATAGTAGGCATAAGGCCTTTAAAAGAAATGGCGAAACTGTAATAATTAACTCTACCAAAAACCAAGGCAGGACATAGCAGAAGTGAATGTTGTTAAACATGAGTGAAGCTCCAAAAATAATTAGAGTGAAGCTCTTACATATAAAATAATGAAGATACGAGCAGCCTTGAAGTACTTACAGTGAGATCGAGCGTGGTCAGTCAAGTGATTTCAACCGGCAGCCGGAGCCCAGCATTACACCTCTCACCGGGTGAAAAAAAGGGGGGGGGGGGTATAGCAGCAGCGAGACACTCACCCCACCTTAACCAGCAAACTACCACTCAACCATCACTCTACATACCTTCACACTTTCATCACTCCTATCTATGGACTTTTCCCTCACAGCCCCACAGCATCTAACAGCTTGTATTAACTGGAAAATTATTAATGTTAAGAATGTACCCACCTTGGACAATGACATTCCAGATGTAGAGTGAATGATGAACACTTCTCATTATTTCCCGACAGGAGATAAAATGGATTTTGTACCGCATAAACTGTAAAGCATTGGTACTAAACCACAAGTAAACTTCCATTAGTGGGCCACGCTCACATATGACGTCATCTCCAGGTGCTTCACCTCACTTAATGCTGCTTTAGGCTCCTCCTACCGAGGTTTATGGAATTGATAACTGCAATATTACCTATGTTGCCTCCTGAAGAAGCCTATTGTGCTGTCGAAATGCTTCCTCAAAGACTCCAACTACTGCCAGTTTTGTTCCTCATCACGTCGGTACTGTATTTTTTTTTATTTATTAACACATAGGCTGTTACCCACCAAGGCAGGGTGGCCCGAAAAAGAAAAACATTCATCATCATTCACTCCACTGTCTTGCCAGAGGCATGCTTATACTACAGTTATAAAACTACTGTATACAATTTATAATATGCTAAGAAGATAAGAACGGAGGGATACTGCAGTAGGCCTAGTGACAAATACTTGATAGATTTTCCTCTGATAAAACCTTTTGTCATAATATTTTAGTAGTTTACAAAACAGACAAGAATAAGAATAAGACATATGTTAAGTACTTTAATATCTTTACTTTAGAAAAGTATCGCTAAAAAGAGGCTTTAACATTTAAATACAGAGAATAATGCTGCATACGCTAGAAGAAGACATGGAGAATTAGTTTAAGGTGATCAGCATATCAGAGTGGACCAAGACGAATAATTTGAAGACGGTGGGACATCTTGACAATAGGTCTGATATAATCAATCCTTCAACCTAGAAAGAAGAGTTCCATTAATCAAACTTCGATGAATCTGGGTCATTGATTAGCAACACATCACCAAAATTAAGATGTTTAAGTGTTGTATATATCATATTCACCAGATACCCTGCAGTACTGTGATCCAGGATATTTCTTGGGTTATCCTGAGTTACCCAGAGCTTAGAGGAAAACTTGCTTGCTGTCACTTCGAGCCCCAACCCTTGAAGAGGGTAAGGCGGTGACTAGCTTGCTTGTTCCCCCTCTACTCCTACCATCCCCCCACCTCATCCTTCCCCATCCTACCCCAACCATTACCCAAACCACTACACTGGCCTAACCACGAAACACTCTCCTCACACTGCTATCCTTCTGACTTTCCTGTCATCTTGTTTTTCGGCAACTTCGCCTTTTGGCGATTTAAAACAAGGCATTTTGACCATCCAGTAGCCCTTGCGGTTTTTTAAAATCCGGCCGATCTTTGCCTTGGGCCCCGTCCCCCTCACTCCTCGAGGGTAGGCTATCTTAGGGGCTGACCTTCATACATCAGCTGAATTAGGATGAAGTTTTCACAGGAAATTATTTTCTTTTCAGCATAGTATCTGAGTCAGTTTTAATCTAACAGGGCATCATGCCTAATATAAGAGTCAGACTTCGTGTCACTGGTGACAAGAAGTCCAAAAGAGAAATCCTAGACTGCATTCGCAGTAATGCCACTGTTGCACCAGTGGATATCTTTGATACCCACTCTGGTGCAATACTACTGCTGTCCTCGGAAGAGGAATTACTCTGTGTTTGTTGCACGCATCAACAGCATCATGCTTGAGTATACTGCTAAGGAACTCGTTGAGGTGATCAATACAGATAACTCTGAGTTCAAGGTCCTCAACGCATACAAATTTATCAAGAATGCTGCCAACCAGCAATCGCTGAAGCTCATCCTTGAGACTCCTGATGAGGCCAAGCTTGTTTGTGAACGTGGCTTGAAATGCTTTGGCATGAAATGCACACCTGATCTGATTGACCTCTTCGCTCACGGGCCGAGAGGTTGTGCTGCGCAGTTGCTCCTGGTCCAGTCTTTGCGCAACTTCCGATTTTCTCCAAGATGGCGACCAGTGTTCGGAGGAGGAGCAACACGGTGTGTGTGGAGCTTCTTAAGGGAGCCATTTACCCAGCTAACGCTTCAGTGTTGCTGCCGGCGATAATCCGTGACACTTTTTGTATTTGTCATGAAGACCTATATGGCATTGCATTAAATGGTTCGACGAGGATCTTCGTGAAGTTTGATACAGTG
>WNWK01046931.1:0-14125 GCA_009830355.1 Cherax destructor
CTCATTCAGGTAAACCTGACAACGGCGAAATATGATGGATGTGTCTCATGACAGTTAAGGCAAGAGGAGGTAAAGTACAAGAAGGACTGGCATGGTCGTGGCACCACAGACTGGGCATTCGGTCATGGACCCGCAATATTTCGCTGGATGACCAAAGCGCCAGCAGTTTCTACACTGCTGTGGTGTAGGGGTCACCTTCGAACTTGTAAACGTTGACCTGCAATATATACCGAAGGTGGGAGTTCACGCAGTCAAACGTTAACGAGCTACATTGCATGGAAAGCGTCTTCGCTTATTGGCAGGAGGGTAAAGTGTAAACTTAAGGATAGGAGTTCTTGGAGTTCAAGTTGCTCTAAAATGTCTTCACCACATGTCTGGAAATTCCGTTGGACAGTGGTGTGGGTAAATGACAGTACCACTACAAGAATTAAGAGAATGATGCTTGTCAATAGTGATAGGAATAGTATCTATGGTCGTAAGAAGGAAAGATCGCGAGCTTGCCAGCATTCTGGACTGTGATGATGCGTCGCTCTTGAGGCGTGAAAAGAATATCTTTGCCTACATGGCGTAGGAGAGCTTTACCAATACTATGATCGGAAAGATAGGTAGTTGGAGTAGTCGGTCTAGAGTAAAAACTTGTCCATTGAGGAGTGTGAAACAAAGTATCTAAGGAGTGCGGACGTGCTAGGCGTTTCTGAGATGAACGAGAAGGAAGAGTGAATCGTCATGTAAGGGTCGTGGTCGTTTGGATGTGGGACCGAGGTGGTCCGATGGGAGACGGCGAGCGATTCGAAAATTGCCGCACCGTCGAGGAGAAGCCGGAATCAAGGTCAGAGAAAGCGAAGGTCAGATACGTCAAAGGGCCTGTCGGAACCCCAGTACCTGAAGCAGGTGACGAGCAGGCACCAGCAAGAGGTACAGGGATGAGAGCTGTCCGGGAACAGGTAGGGTCAGAACTAGGTGCGGTATCAAGAAGGCCCGGGGTATTGGGTTCATGGATTGGGTCAGCCATGGTTAGGTTCTTTCTTTTTATGTTTAAGAAAAAAAAGAAAGAAAATAAAAATAAAAAAAGAATAAAAAAAAGGAACGTGGAGAATAGCTCCTAGGAGGAATGGAAGGGCGTAATCCCCTCCGCGCCCAAGAGGACCTCAACACGCTAGTAGTGCAGATGCTGCATGGAACCCGTGCCATACCCTACCCTTCATGCCAGTAAACCAGCAATCCGGGATAGCAACCTCACATCCACCGAGCCACCTCGGCGGACAAAAGAGAGGGCGGCCGGATATCCGCCACAAGCATACCGCCGGCCACCACCCCGGAATCCGAAAGGTGGCCTCAGAGATACACCCGTCGCCCGAAAGATACCCAAGGCCACTCCCGGGAAACCGGAGAGGGCAGGGACATCCCAGGCGATCCAGATTCCACGCAAACTACACCACCACCAAGGACCTCACGGAATGGGATGGACCACGATACCCTTCCCCTACCTAGGAACTAGAATGCCTGGGAGGAAGCTCCCAGGTTAAAAATGGGAAGGAAATAAGGGAGGGATGAGGGGGAAAGAGGAGGAAAGGGAAAAGGAGGATGGGAAAATGGGAAAAGGGAGGGGATTGGGGGTAATTAGGTTCGGTCTGAGGAAGAAGACCAAAGGTCCAATTCCTCAGACCAAGAGCCTCTTCACCACAGCAAGGAGCCCCCCTTGAAGAGGAACTATCCTCAGAAAAACTCTTTACAGCCTTCAGTAACTTACCACCTATTCCATACACTTGCAACATTGCTCCCCTATCCACTATCATATGCCTTTTCTAAATCCCTAAATGTAATGAAAACTCCCCTACCTTTATCTAAATACTGTTCACATATGTTTCAATGAAAACACTTGATCTACACATCCCCTACCCACTCTAAAGCCTCCTTGCTCATCTGCAATCCTACTCTTTGTCTTACCTCTACTTCTTTCAATAATAACCCTGCCATACACTTTACCTGGTATACTCAGTAAACCTATTCCCCTATAATTCTTACAATGGGTGGTTTCTTGTACTCAATCAATAGAACAAATGGAGTTGTAAAGAAATAGCTATGAGTTTGGTCGACTGGAGCAATGGAATTGGCCGAAAATAGGGCTCAAAGTGGGCGAAATTGCTGATGCTTATATATCGCCAAGACTGCTAATTTTGCAAGAGCGTAATTCCATAAGTATTCCATCAAATTTCGTATTTTTGGTGTCATTACCATCAGGAAAAGTATCATTTCACAAGTTATTTTTTTTTTCAAATTCTTCGACACGAGTTCAGGATCAGGGGTCTCGACAGTGAAAGGGTTAAAATTATCAAACCCCTACTAGCCTTGAAGGATTGAGATTCAGCACTTGTTGCATTATTTCCTTTTAGGTCATGATGCAACTGCCTCGCTTTTTCACAAATAATGGCCTCTGAAACACTATTACCGTGTAACTTTTCGTTTATCCAAATAAAGTTTTTTCAACCTCAATAATTTGTGGACTTTGCTTTGATACGACTTTTACACCTTTTGCAAGGTCAGCCGCTTTAATTTTTTTCCCTCTGGCCCAGTATTGTGCTAATGGTAAACTTTGATTTACCATACAACTTTTCTTTTTGCTTTCATCTCTTATCCTTCTTTGGACCCATGATGGCTTTTCTCACAAAAAAAATTACAGCAAAACTGCAAAATAACAAAAAAGTTCAAAAGATGCACAATGAAAGCTCACGAGATGTTTACAGCACGTGAGTTAGTGGCTATACTGACTCAGACCCACGCTGTGCGCATTCTGTGAGCACGAGATCCAAGCGGTTCGCATTGTCAGTCGACAACATGAAAATAGGACACTTCTATAATTTATCGTTCGAAAGCCGATTTGTTTGACAAGTAATGCAGTTGACAAAGAAGGTTCCACTGTATAATTTCCGCAATTATCACCTGCCTCGACCACTACTACCTGGAAAAACATTAAAAATAGTATATTATTGGACAAGATTATTATTATAATAAAAAAGAAGCGCTAAACCACTTATTGGACAAGAGAAGGGACTTTTTATGAAATGTGCCTAGAGTAATACCCCACTAAAATACAACTGCAAGCTGTCCATTTTTATAACAAAAAAAGCGCTAAACCCACAAGGGTCATACAGCAATGCAGGGGGAGGGTGTGCTAATGGTTTAATATGCTTGATCTGAGACTAGCGAGGGTGGAGAGTATAACGAAGGTAGAATTTGTAAAGGCGGTGAGGAGTGCTAAAGGAAGTACAGTGGACCAACGGTGTTCGTAGTCATCGGAGTTGCAATAGCCGAGTGTTCCTAGCGTTTTGAAAAATATTGGTTCGGTGATCATAATTCCACTCGGTAATCGTAATTCGTCCCAGATGCGTACGCCCGGCCCGAGCAGCCTGACGCAGCAGTCAGTGTGCCATTGTTTACCAGCAAGTGGCGGTCACCACACACGTGCATACGATACATTTCGTCATTCCATTGTTTTTAGTGCTTGCAACTGCTAAATAAGCCACCATGGGCCCAAAGAAATCTCAGCCATGGTAAAGGTCAGAAACATGGTAGAACTGAAAAGAGAGATCATTGCAAAATATTTAAGTGGAGTATACCTGTCATCAAGCTGGCCAGGCTGTATGGCAAAGCCAATACAACCATCGCGGCCAAGGGAAATGAAATCAAGGAAGCTGTTGTTGTGAAAGGTGCAAGTATGGTCACAAAACAGAGATAGCAAATACTGGAAGATGTGGAGACTTCTTGTTGGTATGGATCACCGAGAAAGAATTAGCAGAAGATAGTGTTACGCAGGCGATAATATCTGAAAAAGCAAGGCAGTTGCATGGTGATCTCGTCAAGAAAATGCCTGAAATGAGTGCTGAAGTGAGCATTAAGCCAGCAAGGCTGGTTTGACAGATTTAAGAAGCGTACTGGCACACACAGTTGATAAGGCATGGTGAGGGAGCAAGTTCAGACAAATGTGCAGCTGAAAAGTTGCATGTAATTAAGGGACAGAGACTGATTATTATTACTATAATCAAATAGAACGCTAAACCACAGGGTTATACAGCACTGCAGGTTATTGTAGGATGCAGGAGAGTGGGTTGTGGAGGGAGATGGACGATTAGTAGGGTATGGAGTGCAAGACGACGGTGATAGTGCAGGGGTGGAGGGTAGCAAGAGATTGAGGTAGAAGGGACTGAGGAGGTGCTAGAGGATAAACTTCAGAGTTTGTGTAGTAGTCAGTTTCATGTCAAAAAGTCAACGAGTGTGTCAGGATTAAGAGGGTCCATCAGCAAGAAGGAAGGTAAGAAGGGCCAGAGAAGACGCCGTTGGAGGTAAATTCTGCGAGCTCATTGATAAAGTGGACAGTCAAACAGAATATGTCTGTACAGACATTGGAACATGACAATGCCACAGAGAGGGCAGGAGCCTCTCACGAGATCCCGTGCGTAAGACAGTGTGGCCAATGCGAAGACGGGAGAGGTAGTCTCCCAACCTCGAATTGGTGACAAGAAGGCCAGAAACCTATACTCGGTTTAATAGAATGAAGTTTGTTATTTAGCAGGTCAGACCAGTGTTGGCCAACGGGTGCGAAGGTGGGTAGCAATGACCGCAAAATAGTCCGTAAAGGAACACCTCTATATGAAACTGGAAGGTCATGTACTGCTGACCGCACAGCAGTGTCTGCCTGTTCATTGCCCTGTACGTCAACATGACGAGGACCAAACAAAAACTATTGTGCTTGTAGACATACGGCGTAACCAAAGGTGGATACGAAGAACTAGGGGTGAGGTGTATCAATTTTACGGATAGCCTGTAAAGCACTAAGGGAGTCTGAAACGACCACAAATGGTGACTCAGGCATAGATGCAATACGGATAAGTGCCACAAGAATAGCATACAATTCAGCCGTAAAATGCTAGCCGAAGGAATAGATGCCCTCGCACGACGCTGTCCGGAAACACTGCTGCGAATCCGACGCCGTCAGACGACTTTGAACCATCAGTGTATACTGCGATGGCATGGGAATGAGAGCGGAAGTGGTCTAGAAAAAGAGCGAAGCCGCCGTAGGTAGGGCGGGCTTGGCAAGAAGTAGAGAATAGAACAGACATGGCCAGCAGGAACTTCCCAAGGGGTAGGGGAAAGGGAGATGTCACATGAACATATAGAGGTGGTAGCTGAAGGGAAGACACGAGTGAATGTAGACGAAGAGAAAAGGGACGAAGTAAGCAGGGACGACGAACAAATAAAGAGCGTCTACTAACATCTGTAGGTCATGAGAGCGAACATTATAGCAAATGTAATGTGCATCACGACGATTGGACAAGGATGGAATGTTCGCTTCTACATAGAGGCTCTCAACCGGGGAAGAACGAAATGCACCAAGGCATAAGCGTAATCCCTGGTGATGGATGGATTAAGGATGGAAAGAGTAGCAGGGAGGCCGAATATATCTGGTCACCATAGTCGAGTTTTGATAAAATTAGGGCTGAATGTAGACGAAGGAGAGTTCTACGAACAGCCCCCCATTAAAGATGTGCGAGGGTTTTAAGAAGGTTCACCCTGGTGTGACAAGCTGCCTTCAGAGAGGTAATGCGAGGTTTCCAGGACAATCGACGGTCGAACAGGAGGCCGATTATTATTATAATCAAATAGAAGCGCTAAACCACAGGGGTTATACAGCACTGCAGGTTATTGTAGGATGCAGGGAGAGTGGGTTGTAAGAGGGAGATGGACGATTAGTAGGGTATGGAGTGCAAGATGACGGTGGATAGTGCAGGGGTGGAGGGTAGCAAGAGATCGAGGTAGAAGGGACTGAGGGAGGTGCTAGAGGTATAAACTTCAGAGTTTGTGTAGTAAGTCAGTTTCTGTCAAAAAGTCAACGAGAGAGTCAGGATTAAAGGAGGGTCCATCTGCAAGAAGAGAAGGTAAAGAAAGGGCCGCAGAGCGAAGACGTCGTTGGAGGTAAATTCTGCGTGCTCGTTGATAGTGGCGGCAGTCCAACAGGATATGTCGAACAGACACTGGAACCTGACAATGCTCACAGAGAGGGGCAGGGAGCCTCTCCATGAGATACCCGTGAGTAAGACGAGTGTGGCCGATGCGAAGACGGGAGAGAGTAGTCTCCCAACCTCGACATTGGTGACAAGAAGAAGGCCAGAAACCTATAACCGATTTAATAGAATGAAGTTTGTTATTCAGCAGGTCAGACCAGCGTTGTTGCCAACGGGTGCGAAGGTGGGTAGCAATGACCGCAAAATAGTCCCTGAAAGGAACACCTCTATATGAAACTGGAAGGTCATGTACTGCTGACCGCGCAGCAGTGTCTGCCTGTTCATTGCCCTGTACGTCAACATGACCAGGGACCCAACAAAAAACTATATGCTTGCTAAAGATACGGCGTAACCAAAGGTGGATACGAAGAACTAGGGGGTGAGGTGTATCGATTTTACGGATAGCCTGTAAAGCACTAAGGGAGTCTGAAAGGACCACAAATGGTGACTCAGGTATAGATGTAATATAGATAAGTGCCACAAGAATGGCATACAATTCAGCCGTAAATATGCTAGCCGAGGGTAATAGATGCCCTCGTACAACGCTGTCCGGAAACACTGCTGCGAATCCGACGCCGTCAGGTGACTTTGAACGATCGGTGTATACTGCGATGGCATGGGAATGAGAACGGAAGTGGTCTAGAAAGAAAGAGCGAGAAGCCGCCGTAGGTAGTTGGGCTTTCGCGCAAGGTAGAGGAATAGAACAGACACGGACAGCAGGAACTTCCCAAGGGGGTAGGGGAAAGGGAGATGTCACATGAACATATAGAGGTGGGAGCTGAAGGGAAGACAGGAGTGAATGTAGACGAAGAGAAAAGGGATTGTGGAGGTCATGAGAGCGAACAAAATAGCGAATGAAATATGCATCACGACGATCGGACAAGGATGGAATTCACGAGAGCGTAATTTCACGAGTTTTCAATCAATTTTCAAACTTTTGGTGTCTTTACCATCAGGAAACGATTCTCTATCATTTCATAAGAAAAAATAATTTTTTTTTTTAAATTTTGCGACAACATGAGAGCACTCAGGATTGAGGGTTGCAACAGTCAAGGGGTTAAGGAAGAATGGTAGGTTGCCTTGGAGGCCTAAGGAGTGGGCCTGGGCCAAGATATTATATCTCCAAGTTGTGTCATAAGCCTTCTCAAGGTCGAAAAAGATAGCGATAACCGAGTGGTTATTAGCAAATGCATTACGAATGTACGTATCCAAGCGCAGCAAGGGGTCAATGGTAGAACAGCCCTTACGGAAGCCATATTGACTAGGGGAGAGACTATTGTGCGTCTCAAAATACCACATCAAACGTCTATTAACTAGACGTTCCATCACCTTGCAAACTGCACTGGTAAGAGCGATGAGATGGTAGTGAGAGGTTCACGTCCCTTAGTACCTGGTTTGCGAAAAGGGAGAACAATAGCAGACTTCCACAGCTGGGGAATAACTCCTTGCGACCATATAAGATTAAAGAGTCGTAAGAGGACAGTAAGAGCAGACTGATGTAAATGCTGTCTGTAGCATACGAATATGTATGCCGTCTGGCCCAGCTGCCGATGATCGGCAAGCAGTGTGTGTTGCCTCCAGTTCTTGAAGGGTAAAAGGCACATTATAAGATTCTTTTCTAAGAGAAGAAAAATCTAAGGGCTTTAACTCGCTGGCAGACTTAGAAGGAACGAGGGGCATAGATGGAGCCCCTGAGATATGCGGACTAGATGATTACCAATTTCAGTGGCAAGAGGGTGTGCTATATCGACACCAGCAACCTGAAGAACAGGAGTGGGTCGGGGGAGAATTTACCACTAAATTTTCGCACTTTCTTCCAGACTGCACTCATCGAAGAAGCCGAAGTGACAGTAGAAACGTAATCACGCCAGCAAGTGCGTTTAGCATCACGTATGACACGGCGAGCAAGTGCTCTCTTGTGCTTAAAATCAATGAGTCTCTCTGGTTCTCTTATATCGATACCTGCCCCACGCAGCGAGTTTCAAACGTACTGCCCGAGCACAAGCAGGAGACCACCAAGGCACGCACTTCTGAGAAAGCTTGCCCGAGGTTTGGGGAATAGAATGTGAAGCCGCTGTGAAGACAGAGGATGAAAAGAGATGTAAAACCTCATCAATGTAGAACGAGGAAGGAACCTCATGAAAGGCAGTAAGATGTGTGTAAAGGTCCCATTTCGCCCGGTCTAATTGCCATCGTGGGTAACGAGGAGGTAGAAAAAACGAAGGGGACTTAAGGACGATTGGGAAATGATCGCTGTCATGTAAGTCCGGGAGGACAGACCAGGTGAAGTCAAGGACTGTTGAGGAAGAGCAGGTGGAGAGATCGATACAGGAGAAAGAATGAGTTCGAGGATCAAAATGGGTAGGAGTACCCGTATTTAAAACAGAGGGGGAGAGAAGCAAGAAATGCCTCCAACTGAATGCCACGGGAGTCACAGTGCGACCCTCCCCAGAGAAAATGGTGTGCATTAAAATTGCCAAGTAACAGAAGAGGTGGCAGTAAGGAAGAAACCAGAAAATCAACATCTGGGATAGACAATGCCCGCAAAGGGGAGAGATATAAAGAACAGTGTATACCACTTATTCAAGTGGATACGGGCTGCAGTGTAATGTAAAAAAGAAGGAACAGAGCTGACGGTATGGAACACCAGTGCGTATAAGAAGAGCACTTTCGTTAAAGGTTCCATCAGAAAAAGATCCGATGAATATAACAAATCATAGCCTGAAAAGGGCCTGATAACAGTGGATTGTAATTTGGGTTCTTGCAAACAGACCACAACAGGGGAAAACTGGGAGAGCAACACCTGAAGTTCACCCCGGTTACCCGAGGCCTCGGATATTCCTCTGAAAATGAGCCATGATTTATGGAGAGAAAGGTACAAGTCGAAGTGAGAGGTATCTATGGACTAGGGTTAGAAAAGTCCACGTGTGGAGGCAGCGGAAAACCTGTAATCAGAGGAGGAGGGCGTTGTGAAGGAAGGAGGGGTGTAGACGAAGAAGAGGAGGAGGAAGAGGAACCTCAGATGGAGCGGCGTCCATCATCGTTCCAGACTCAAATATATTCTGCAATAGCTTCCAGATTTTCGGAAGACAAAGATGCAGAATGCAGAACATTAGAAATGGAAGGAGAGTGAGCAACTATCGGGGAGTCTATAGACTGTACTAGAGTAGAGAACGAGGAGATAGAAGAGGAAACTGTCGAAGGGACTTGGGAAAGGACAAAAGTGGGAGTGGCCTGGGAAGGAACTTGAGAGGAGACAGGGGATGAAGAAATTAGACGAGGAGGATGATGAACCTCCACACACGTTACAGAACTAGTCAAAGGCAAAGAACCCAGTAATAGGGATTGTTTGCCAGACTTATGAGAAGAAGGGAGGCGCTGAGGTTTAGGCGAAGGACGAGGACGAGTAGACTCAGAACTGTGCGAGTGAGTAGAGGGAGGAGTGTGGACAGTATTGAATGCAGAGGTAGGGACCTCTGAGCCAAGAACATCAAAAGGATTCGAGACAGGGGTAACTGAGGATGTTGGAACCACAGAGGAAGTCGAGGAAGTTGGGACCCCAGAAGTGGGGCGACGTTTATCAATGCGAGAATAGGAAATACGGGGAAGTCTCCCTTGAAGGCGTAGATGAGAGAGCCATAGCGTATGAGAAGCCTTCCGCCTCTTTGAGAACCGATTTCCCGCTCATTCAGGTAAACCTGACAACGGCGAGAGTACGTTGGATGTGCCTCATAACAGTTAAGGCAAGAGGGAGGTAAAGTACAAGAAGGACTGGCATGGTCGTCGGCACCACAGACTGGGCATTCGGCCATGGACCTGCAATATTTCGCTGGATGACAAAAACGCCAGCAGTTTCTACACTGCTGTGGTGTAGGGGTCACCTTTCGAACTTGTAAACGTTGACCTGCAATGTAGACTGAAGGTGGGAGTTCATAGCAGTCAAACAAACGAGCTATATTGCAAGGAAAACGTCTTCGCTTATTGGCAGGGAGGGTAAAAGTGTCAACCTTAAGGATAGGGAGTTCTTGGAGTTCAAGTTGCTCTAAAATGTCTTCACCACATGTCTGGAAATTCCGTTGGACAATGGTGTGGGGTAAAATGACAGTACCACTACAAGAATTAAGAGAATGATGATTGTCAATAGTGATAGGAATAGTATCTATGGTCGTAAGAAGGGAAAGATCGCGAGCTTTGCCAGCATTCTGGACTGTGATGATGCGAGTGCCGCTCTTGAGAGCGTGAAGAGAGATATCTTTGCCTACATGGCGTAGGAGAGATTTACCAATACTATGATCGGAAAGGTAGGTAGTTGGAGTAGTCGGTCTGAGAGTAAAAACTTGTCCATTGAGTAGTGTGAAACAAAGTACAGTGGACCCTCGGTTAACGAATACCCCGGAAATCGTGCAATTATGTAAGTATAATTTTGTAAGTTCTTGTGGAAGTGTATTTTTGGGGGTCTGAAATAGACTAACCTACGTGAAATTTTTCCTTAAGGGAGTAAATTCGTTCAATAATGGCACTTGAGCAGACTTCAGGAGTGAAGTTTTTACGAAACTCGGGGGTCCACTGTATCTAAGGGGAATGCGCGACGTGCTAGTCGTTTCTGAGATGAACGAGAAGGACGAGTCGAATCGTCATGTAAGGGTCTTGGTCGTTTGGATGTGGGACCAGGGGTGGTCCGATGGGAGACAGGCGAGCGATTCGAAAATTGCCGCACCGTCGAGGGAGAAGCCGGAATCAAGGTCAGAGAAGAGCAAAGGTCAGATATGTCAAAAAGGCCGGTCGGAACCTCGGTACCTGAAGCAGGTGACGAACCGGCACCAGCAAGAGGTACAGGGGTATTAGAGTTGTCCGGTAACGAGGTACGGTCAGAACTAGGTGCGGTATCAGGAAGGGGCCCGGGGGTATTGGGTTCATGGATTGGGTCAGCCATGGTTAGGTTAGTTTTATTTTTATTTTTAAGAAAAAAAAGAAAAAAAAAAGGGGGAGGGGGAACTTGGAGGAATAGCTCCTAGGAGGAATGAAAGGGGCGTAAATCCCCCTCCGCGCCCAAGAGGACCTGAACACCGCAAGTAGTGCAGATGTTGCATGGAACCCGTGCCATACCCTACCCTTCATGCCAGTAAACCAGCAATCCGGGATAGCAACCTCACATCCACCGAGCCACCTCGGCGGACAAAAGAGGGCAGCCGGATATCCGCCACAAAGCATACCGCCTTCGGCCACCACCCCCGGAATCCGAAAGGTGGTCTCCAGAGATACACCCGTCGCCCGAAAGATACCCAAGGCCACCCCGGGAGACCGGAGAGGATCGCCATCCCAGCGATACAGATTCCACGGCAACTACACCACGCCAAGGACCTCAGGAACTAGAATGCAGTGTAGGAACAGAATGCCTGTGGAGGGAAGCTCACAGGAGAAAAATGGGAAGGAAATAAGGGAGGGATGAGGAGGAGGAGGAAAGGGAAAAGGGAGGATGGGGAAGATGGGAAAGGGAAGGGGGGATTGGGGGGTAATTAGGTTCGGTCTGAGGAAGACGACCAAGAGGTCCAATTCCTCAGACCGATAGCCTCTTTACCGCGACAAGGAGCCCCCCTTAAAGAGGAAATCAAGTGGGAGAAAGCTGGTAGGCCCACATATGAGAGAATGGGTCTGTGTGGTCAGTGCGTGCTATATAAAAAAAAATCCTGCAGCACGCAGTGCATGAGAGGAAAAAACTACCAGTTTTTTTGGATTAAATCACGGTCTTTGAGGTGTATTTTCGTATAGTATTTGTGGTTGTATTCTCTTTTTTTATGGTCTCATTTGATAGAATGGAAAACATACAACAGAAATATAGATGATTTTGATTAGTTTCATGATGAAAACGACCTTGAAATTAAGCTCAAAGTAGGAGAAATGTTTGATTTTTGCAAATGTTCAGGAGTAAACAAATCACGCCACGCGTACAATACACATCAATTGGCGAGTCTAATATTCTTTCACAAGTGCACCGATATTATTTATACCATTTTTACAATAATGCAATAGTCTGCATAACTGTAAATCTTGATTTTGTGAATAAAAATCAAAATAGAAAGCAAGAGTAATACAAGAGAGGCCTAAAGACGGACTAATGAACAGATAACATCTTATTTTAGTGTCAGGAATGTCTGCATTGTTTATTCTGGACCCTATTTTGAAATTGACAACTATTTTGCATGAAATTGGCCAAATTGCCAATTTCTGACCACTTTATTGGGTAGTTGAAATCAGTAAATTGGTGATTTCTTGACCAATCGATAGAACAAATGGAGTTCTGAAGAAATAGCTACGAGTTTGGTCGACTGGAACAATGGAATTGGCCGAAAATAGGGCTCAAAGTCGGCAAAATTGTTGATGCGATATATTGCCGAGACCACCAACTTCGCAAGAGCGTAACTCATTAAGTTTTCAATCAAATTTCATACTTTTGGTGTCATTACCATTGGGAAAAGATTATTATTTCATAAGAATTTTTTTTTTAAATTTTGCAACAGGAGAGCACTTAGGATTAGGGGTTGCGACAGACAAAGGGTTAATTACGAAAACCGGGGTCCACTGTATAATCAAAGGTTTAATAAAATCTGTTGCTGTCAAAAGGTGGGCTGGAGCTAAGAGGGGAAAATAAATTAATGTTAGAGCGGTGTCGATGTCCAAGGTAAATTTCGTGCTCGATGACAGACAGGACAGTCAAATAGAATATGGCAAACTGAAATTCGAACCTGATAATTCTCGCATAGTGGTGCTGGCCGTCTCTCCCGGAGATACCCATGAGCGAGATGTGTGCCTGATGCGAGGATGGGGGAGGATAGTCTCCCAACCATGACATCGATAAGACCGGGATCCTAATCTTGTCTAGAAAGAATGTCATTTGTTATGAATCAACTCAGACCAACGTTGTTGCCAACAGTTGCGAAGGTGGCTAGAGATTACAGCAAAATAGTCTGAGAATGGAATACCTCTACAAAGAACTGGGAGATCATGTACCATTGACTGAACAGCAGAGTCCGCCTGATCATTGCTCTGAACTTACACATGACCAGGGACCCAGCAGAAAACGATTGCTTTGTTTTTACTAGAAATGTGGAGCAAACCGGTTGTATACAAAGAACTAGGGATGAGGTGAATTAACCCTTTAATGGCAGTCCTGTAATATTACGGCTTGAGAGCCAGTGTCAGTCCCGTAATACTACGTCAAAATTCTAGCTCCTTCATATATGGAGGAAGAAAGCCGGTAGTCCTAAATATGGAAGAATGGGTCTGCATGGTCAGTGTGCTCAATATAAAAATCATGCAGCACGAGTACATGAGAAAAAAGCTGACCATGTTTTTGGTTTAAAACAGCCACTCTGTGGTGTATTTTCGTATGGTATTTATGGTTACATTCTCATTTTCTTGGTCTTATTTGATAGAATGGAAGATATATTACAGAAATTTAGATGATTTTGATTGGTTTCATAAAGAAAAGTAACTTGTAATTGTACTCAAAATATCAGAAATGTTCGATTTTTGCCAATACAGTGGACACTCGTTAACGAAATTAATGTTCCAGGAGCTATTACTTAATCTGTATCTTTCGTAATCCGAACCCTTATTTCCATAAGAAATAATGTAAATACAATTAATCCGTTCCACAAAAAAATATTCACCAAAAAATAAAATATAAATAACATTTACTTACCTTTATTGAAGAGACTTGCAGGCATCTGGAGGATAGAGAGGATTACAGGGCATGAACGCTACACTCCTGCATGAACGCTACACTCCCTGCATGAACGCTACACTCCCTGCATGAACGCTACACTCCCTGCATGAACGCTACACTCCCTGCATGAACGCACACTCCCTGCATGAACGCTACACTCCCTGCATGAACGCTACACTCCCTGCATGAACGCTACACTCCTGCATGAACGCTACACTCCCTGCATGAACGCTACACTCCCTGCATGAACGCCACACTCCCTGCATGAACGCACACTCCCTGCATGAACGCTACACTCCCTGCATGAACGCTCCCCCTCATGAACGCACCCTGCATGAAT
>WNWK01046932.1:0-14124 GCA_009830355.1 Cherax destructor
AGTATCGACCCCTGCAACCACAACTAGGTGAGTACAACTAGGTGATACACACACACAAAAGACACACACACACACCCACACACCACACACACACACACACACACACACACACACCCCCTCACACACACACAAAAACACACACACACACACACACACACACCACACACACACACACACACACACACACACACACACACACAACACACACGACACACACCACACACACACACACACACACACCCCCAACCACACACACACACACACACACACACACAAAAAATTCAGAATTTCGAGCAAAACAGAACTTAACACAAAAAACAAAAAAAAATTAAATTAGTATCATCAGCTGAAATAACAGCGAAGCAGAAATATATTAAAGAATATATAACATATATTCATATATATAATAAAGCTATATAGCGCAAGTTTAAATTGATATATAAACATATAAACAACAAAAGCGTTCTGCTGTGTTTTTTCTCACTAATTGTTGTTGCGGGGTCGATTCATAGCCCGGGCCCCGGGCCCTCTTCACTGGTCGTTACTAGTTCCTCTCCCTGCTTGATGAGCATTATCATTCCTCTTCAAAGTTATGTAGGGATCCTCCCCCCTCTTCACCCCAGACTATTCCATTTCCCTGACAACTCTATAGCTGAAGAAATACTTCCTAACAATCCGGGACTTATCTGAATCTTCAACTTCCAGTTGTGCCCCCTTGTTGCTGTGTCCCATATCTGGAACAATCTGTTTTGGGGGGCATCGGGGTCAATTTTTGTATTATTTACACATCGGCTTTTTCCCCACCAAGGCAGGGGGGCCCCGAAAAAAGAAAAACTTTCCCTCCATCACTGTCTTGCCAGAGGCGTGCACACCAGCTACAAAACTGCAACATTAACCCCCTCCTTCAGAGTGCAGGCACTGAACTTCCCATCTCCAGGAACGCCCGGGCCCTGCCGGTTCCCTGAAACCCCTTTTATAAATGTTACCTTGCCTACACTCCAACAGCACGTCAAGCCCAAAAAAACCATTTGTCTCCATTCGCTCCTACCTAACACGCCCCGCACGCTTGCTGGAAGTCAAGCCCCCTCGCACACAAAACCCCCTTTTACCCTCCCCCCCAACCTTTTCAGGCCGCCCCCTACCCCCCTTTCCCCTCCCTTCAGATTTATACACCCCCGGTCATTCTATTTTTTTCCCATCCTCCTATGTCCAAACCATCTCAAAAACCCCTCCTCAGCCTCGGGATAATAGTTTTGGTAATCCCACACCTCCCCAACTCCAAACTACGGATTCACACCAAAATTGCCCTCAGACACGACATCCACTGCCCCCACCCTTCTCCTTGTTGCAACATTCACAACACATGTCTCACAAATACAAGAGTGTTGGTATAACATACCCCATACATTTACCTCTTTGCTTTCATGGATAAAGTTCTCTGTCTCCACAAGCTCCTTTTCCCCCCACCTTTTTCCCCCAAACATGATTCACCTCATCCTTCATATACCCATCTGCTGACACCCCTCCCAAATATCTGAAACATTCACCTCCTCCCACCCCTCCCTCAATCATATCCCAAACTTCCATTATCTATTTTTTTTTTTATCCTCATCACTTTACTCTTTCCTATATTTACAATTAATTTCCTTTTTTTATCCCTACCCAAAAACATTCACCAACCTCTGAACTTTCTTCAGAATCTCCCAAAAAACAGTGTCATCTGCAAAGGCAACGGGCAACTCCCACTTTGTGTTAGTTCTTTTTCTTTTTTAACCCCCCACCTCTTCCCTACACCTGACATTCACTTTTCTTACAATAAACTATAAATTAAAAACAACCACGGTGAAAACACATCCCTTTTAAGACCTACTTTTACTGGGGAAAAAACTCCCCCTCCCCCCATACTCTAACCTGTGCCTCACTATCCTCTTAAAAAATTTTTACCCTTTCAATAACCCCCTCTATTCCAAAATTTACAACATCTGCCACATTGCCCCCATCCCCCTTATCAAAGCTTTTTCCAAATCTATAAATGCCACAAACACCTCTTTACCTTTATCTAAATATTGTTCACCTATATGTTTCCTCCAAACACTTGGTCTACACCCCCCTACTTTCCCAAAGCCTTTGTTCATCTGCTATCCTGCTCTCCGTCTTACTCCTAATTCTTTCAATAATAACTCTACCATACACTTTACCTGGTATACTCAAGAACTTATTCCCAAATTTTTTTACACTCTTTTTTGTCCCCTTTGCCTTTATACAAAGGAATTATTTATACTCTCTGCCAACCCCTAGGTACCTTACCCTCTTCCATACATTTATTAAAAAAAAACACAAACCCCTCAAAAACTATATCCCCACCTGCCTTTAACATTTCTATCTTTATCCCATCAATCCCAACTGCCTTCCCCCCTTTCATTCTACCCACTTCCTCACGAACCCCCCCACACCCCAAACTGGCTCTTCCAATAAGATGTTATTCCTCCTTGCCCTATACACAAATCCACGGGGGGAGATGTGCTCTTGGTCCCATTTTTAAGGCTCTGCAGGAAATAACGGGGAAAGGTTTTCCCCCTCCATGGTTGCTACTGGACCCCTTTGGTTGCTACGGGTAGCCCTTGGTTCTTCATTGCTTCATTGCTACTTTTGCTTCTTTGTTACTTGTAAAGTAGTGGTTGCTACTTGTAGCCCTGATTCTACTTGTTATATAATGGTTGCTACCTGTAGCATAAGGGTTTCCTACTAGTAGCATCTTTGTAGCTACTTTAGCTTCATCCCTCCTTTCCCCATCCTCTCCTTCCTATCCTCTCCTTTCTATCCTCCCCCTTTCTATCCTCCCCTTCCCCTATCCTCCCCTTTCCCACTTCCTCAAATTTTTTAAAAAAGGTCTTTAAATGCAGAAAAAAAGAATATAATCACTATAATAACTAAATTATCAGCATAATTGAATATTCTGTTAAGGGAAAAATATATGGAAGGAAAATTTCTAAATAAACTAGTTAAATTTTAAAAAAAAATCGGTAAAGTTTATTCAAATAAACCATGTAAAATTTATGAAAAAAAAACCCGCGGAAATAATTTTGGCAATACACCCAGCACAATCTATAAACCCAATACCATCTATGAGTTAAACCCGGTAAAGTTTATACATATAAATCCAGTAAATTCTATACAAAATATAGTAACCTTTAACATTCATTTACTGTAGGGGAAATTTCATTAACAGCAATTAGATCCTTTTTTTTTTTGCCTTCCCCAAATTATCAGTAAATCGCTTAATTATCCAGAGGAAAATTCTAAAAATTACTAAATAACTTCCCCGAGAATAATTGTCCACCGACTATTTGCTTGTGGATCATCGCCCCTGGAAAATTTCCCATTAGTTGAGAGTTCCCCCTTTAAAAAAACCCAGTGTGTAATTGCCCAGTGGATAATTTACCTCCACTTGATAATTGCCCCTGGATTACTGACCATCGAAAATAATTAACCTAAAGAAAAAATTACTCATACGCACACAAAACACGCGGTTCCAGGGCTATGATTCGCCCCCGTAACCACAATTGGGGAGTACACACATCCACACAATGCAACCGGCCGAGATTCGAACCCGAGAGGATTTTCAGTGGTCAGAAAAGGTCAGAATGTCTAGAGTTTAACTGAATTACTGAGAGGCATTAAACGTCTAGGCCCGCAACGGCCTACTGGCCCATCCGAGGCAGATCCCAAAATATATATATATATACATATATAAAATATATATATATATATATATATATATATATATATATATATATATATATATATATATATATATATATATATATATATATATATATATATATATATATATATATATAACGTGAACTATAAATTCTGTATTATATGAAACATTTAGGGGGCAAGTTGCCCTTGCAGTCAGTGTATCAATGCAGTCAATAAATCAAGTTGTATATCAGTATAACCCCCTTAAGACACTGTATAATATATACTGTATATATCAGAGCCGTTTTTTAGGTTCACTTTAAACGCTGAGCCGGTTAGCCTATTCCAGCTCACTTTCAGGCTGAGTTGTTATCCTTCCAAGCTTACAAGCTGATAGCTGTTATCTCAGCTCACTTGCAGGCTAAAGAAGTTAACCTCTCCCTGATTAATTGCTAAGAGCTGTGATCCTACTAAGCTAACTTAAAGGCTAAAGTTGTTATCCTACCTCTAATCAAACCCAGTCCTGTCTACTAAGAGGTACCACCAAGAGGACTTTTAACCCTGCCCCCTATTCTTTGTAGGTAAACAGGAAAAAAAGCTCAAGAGACTTGCCCATACGTCTCCCCAATCCCAAAAATCAAACCCCAAAGACTTACAGAATGAGAGACAGCGCCTCAACTCAAAGACGAGCGCTCGCTATCAATAAAATTAGCGATTAAGTCAAACTCTAAACTATTTAATCGCCAACGTTATTCCATGCTTGCGCATCCGTTTGCTAAGTCACCAGCTTATTACAGAGCAAAGCTTCGTCTGTGTCTCTAAACGACTGAGTTTTGGAGCGCTGCTTTTTAGTCTTGAAACGTTAAAACTTATTAGAAATTTCGGGTCAAAAAAAGTTGCAAGTTTTGCCCTTTCCCCCAGTCGAACAAATATTGATGGCGAAATCCTCAGAGCAAGCCCGAACTTAATAGCAAAGTTACTGATCATAATAATAATAATAATAATAATAATAATAATAATAATAATAATAATAATAATAATAATAATAATAATAATAATAATAATAATAATAATAATAATGTTTATTTATGCCGAACAAATATGTCAGAAGAATGCAACTAAACTTACTTTAAAATGGCAAATTGAGCAACATTTTTTTGCAAATGTCTAATTTTATATGTTAAATGAATAAATAAAAGGATACATTTATTTAATTTATGCTTCAACTTGACCTAAAATCCTAACAGTGTTGGCTGCTTAAGGTTGTCATTGTATCACTACACGATCCCGATTACACCGCCTGCGATTTTAGATAGCTTGCCATGGTTTTAAACCTCACTCGTTCTTTGAACTAATACGCTTCTGGTTGCGTACAATTACCTTAAATAACGAAAAAGACTAAAAAAGGGGTTACGGATGCCCTAGAGTAACGCGACACGTTGCCATCTACTTGGAGGTTTTTCGGGGGTCAACGCCCCCCCGGCCCCGTTTAGGACCAGGCCTCCCCGGGGGATTGGGGCCTTATCAACTAGGTTGTTACTGCTGCCCCACACAAATAGCGTACGAACCACAGCCAAGCTAATCAGTTTTTGACTTAAGGTATCTATCCGTTCCTTCTTTAAGACAGCAAGTAATTTCCCCTTTAAATATGCTGGGAGGCTGTTGAACAGTCTTGGACTCCTAACATATTGGATCCTTAGGCACTCATGGCTCACGTCTTTTTATAACGTGGATGTTGCACCGTCTTTCGAGACTTTTTTTTTTTGGTATTGATTTTTAGTACAGATTTGGGACCAATCCCCCTAGGATTTTCCAGGTGTAAATTATGTGTATCTTTCTTTCCTGTGCTCTAAGGAGAACAAGTCAAGATATTTGAAAAGTTCCCAGTAACTGAGGAACTTTACTGAACTTAAAAGTGAAGGTTCTCTGTATATTCTCCAGATCTGCAATTTTGCCTGCCATGAAAGGAGCTGTTATGTACAGCAGTATTCCAGCATAGAGAGAACAAGTGTTTCAAAAAGGATCATCATTTGCTTGGCATCCCTTGTTTGGAAGGTTCCTCATTATCCATCATATCATTTTCCTCGCTGTGTGGTTAGGGGAAATTTGTTCTATACTCCGACCTAGCCTTCATTTCGTCAAGCTTTCCATACCGGAGTAACTGAAACTTGTCTTTATTGAAATTCATGTTGTTTTATGCCGCCGATTAAAAGACTTGATTTACATACGCTTGGGTATTTGCGTGTCTTCTGTGGATGACACTCTCATGCAAAGCATCATTTGTACAGATACAATGCTATGGTTCACATCTCTGTCTATGTCAGTCTATGTCAGATATAAGGATGGGGGACAGAATGGAAGAGAACTGTACCATATGGAACATAGCTTTAAAAACTGGCAACCTCTGACTTAACTCTGTTTACTATTACTCTTTGTGTTGTTCTATTTGTTAGAAAGTTAAAGATCCATCTGAAGAATCTCCAGGGCCCAAATTTTCCCAACGCTTCCCCTTGGAAGAGGAGTCCCAGAGGTCATTCTGTGGTGTCCGGCGATGGGTCCGGACAATACTCCCGTGGGTTCTTCGGGAAGGAGCTGAGGTACTGAGTGTGCCACTTACCATAATATTCAACACATCCCTTGAAACTGGGCAGCTACCTGAGGTATGGAAGAAGGCCAACGTAGTCCCCATTTTTAAAAAGGAGACAGAAAAGAGACACTAAACTATAGACCGGTGTCACTTACATGTATAGTGTGCAAAGCCCTGGAGAAAATCATCGGGAAAAAGAATGGTGGATCGGGAATACCTCGGGGAGGCAACAACGGGTCATGGTGCGTGGTGGGATCACAGTGGGGCTTGGACGGCGGTGACCGCAGGGGTCGTCCGGACCAGTGTATTCCGGTATATGTAAATGACATGGACGGACGGGATAGACTCAGGTGTCTCTATTCGGGATGATGTGAAAATAATGAGGAGAACCCAATCGGAAGAGGACCAGGCAGGGCTGCAAACAGACCTGGACAAGCTCGAACATCTGGTCTAGCAATTGGCTTCTGAATTAATCCTCCAAATGCAAAGTCATGAGGATCGGAGAAGGGAAAAGGACCGCTGACAGAGTACAAGCTAGGCGGACAAAGGCTACAAACCTCGGCAAAGGGAAAGACCTTGGAGTGAGTATAACGCCAAGCACGTCTCCGAGGCACACATCAACCAGATAACTGCGGCAGCATATGGGCGACTGGCAAACCTAAGATTAGCGTTCCGTTACCTTAACAAGGAATCGTTCAAACACTGTATACCGTGTACGTCAGGCCCATACAGAATATGCAGCACCAGTCTGGAACCCACACCTGGTCAGCACGTAAAGAAACTAGAAAGTGAAAAAGTTTGCGACAAGGTTAGTTCCATAACTCAGGGGTCTGTCTTATGAAAAGATTGAGGGGAAAAATTTACTAACAACATTGGAGGGAAAAAAGGGTCAGAGGAGACATGATAACGTCATACAAAATACGGGGGGAAATTTACAAGGTAGATAGTGACAGGATGTTTCAGAGAGGAAACACAGAAACAAGGGGACAAACTGGAAGCTGAAGACTAGATGAGTCAAAGGGGTGTCAGGAAGCATTTCTTCAGCCACAGAGTAGTCAGGAAGTGGAATAGTCTAAAAAAGATATATGGAGGCAGGAACCATACATAGTTTTAAGACAAGGTATGATAAAGCCATGGAGCGGGAGGAGAGACCCCGTAGCAGACAGCGAAGAGGCGGGGCCAGGACTGAGATCGCCCCTGCAACCACAATTAGGTGAGTACAATTGGGGGAGTACACAACACACACTCACACACACACACACACACACACACAAAGGTTTGCAACAAGACTAGTCTCTGAGCTAAAGGGGATGTCCTACGAGGAGAGGTTAAGGAAATCGACCTGACGACACTGGAGGACAGGGGAAGATAGGGAGGAGGATATGATAAAGACACATAAAACACTGAAAAGGGACGACAAGGTGGACAGGACAGGATGTTCCAGAGATGGGACACAGCTACATATGAATCACAGGGGTGTTAGGAAGATTTCTTCAGTCACAGGTTTCAGGAAGTGGAATGGTCTGGGACGTGATGTAGTGGAGGCAGGATCTGTATATAGCTTTAAGAAGAGGATGATAAAGGTCATAGAGCACATATACAGACGGGATTAACACTAACTAAAAAAAAAAAAAAAAAAAAAAGAGAGGGGAGAGAGAAAAGAGAGAGAGAGAGAGAGAGAGAGAGAGAAGGGGAAAAAGAGAGAGAGAGAGAGAGAAAGAAGAGAGAGAGAGAGAGAAAAAAAGAGAGAGAGAGAGAGAAAGAAAAAGAAGAGAGAAAGCGTATTATGGTTTTGGGAAAGGGAAGTGGAGGCGGAGTTATGGACAATAAACGTACTGACCCGCATCCACTCCCCCTTTCCTCCCCCTTACCCCCCTTTCCCTTTCCCCTCCCCCCTTTCCCAAAATCTTCCTACATCTGCCCCTTCTATCCCCCTTACCCCTTTTTTCCCTTCCCCTCGGCTTTCTAACCCTATCTAAATTTCTCCTTTTGCTACGTCTACCCCTTCCCCCCTTTCCCCCTTCTCCCCCTTCCTACCTCCCTTTTTTATCGAGGACATAAAACCCTTTTATTCATTACCCCAAAATTTTTAGAAATATTTTTTTTAAAAGATTGTAACAATAAAAAAAAAACAACTACAGCTAATATAAAAAATAATAATAATAATAATAATAATAATAATAATAATAATAATAATAATAATAATAATAATAATAATAATAAAAATTATTATTATTATTATTATTATTATTATTTTAAAAATTGGGGGGGGTTGGAACAGCAACCACCCGGGGGGTCCCCGCCCCCCCCAAAAGGTGACTGTAAAAAAAAACCCCTGAAACCGTTTTACATGATGGAGGTTTTCTGGTGTCTTTTTTCTGTCTCATAAACCCCCTTTTGGGAAAAAAGGATATCTAGCTACTTCTACTTACACTTTAGGTCAAACTACACTGGCATAAAATGCAAAATATACATACACACATCTAGGTTTTTCTTTTTTTTTAATAGCCTTGTTCTTTTTTTTTTTTTTTATTGTCCATGGGGAAGGGGAAAAGAATTTTTCCCCCGAAAAAAATGCGTGTCGGGCGACTAAGATCCCCGGGGGCAATGGGCCAGAAACCCCCCTTTTCCTGTACAAACTACAAAAAAAGAGAAGAAGAAAAAATTTATAAAATTGGGGTTTTCTGAATGTGCGGTGGAAAAAAATGGGGTGATAAGAAAGAAAAAGATTGCCGATGTTATGAAAAAAAGAATTTGGGGTGTCCCTGCAAAAAAAAGGGGTGAAGGGGGAGGGGGAGTTTCAGTGGGGAGAAATAAAGGGGGTTAAGTCGGGGGTATCTGGGGAGTTAGAGCTAAGGAAGGGGGAGCAATAATGTTGAAGGACATTTTGGGGGAAAGGGAAAAAAGGGGGGAAAATAAATTTTTAAACCCAAAGGGTTATGTGGATTAAAAAAAGGGTCGGATGCGAAAAATGGGTCATAATAAGCGTGTATGCACCGGGGGAAGGGGAGTGTAGAAGGGGAGAGAAAATTTTGGGGGGATTTTAAAGGGAAAGTATAGGAACTTTTGAACCAAATGAGGGGTAATTTTGGTAGGGGACCCAAATGCTAAAGTGGGAGAAACATGGGAGGGGTAGTAGGTGAACAAGGGGGCTTTAGGAAAAGGGGAAAGGGGGTGTAGACCAAGGGGTTTACAGTGAAACATATAGGTGAAAAGTATTTGGATAAGGGTAAAAAATGTTTTTGTGGCATTTATGGATTTGGAAAAGGCGTATGATAGGGGAGATAGGGGGGAATTGGGGGATGTTTCAGGGTATGGAATAAGGGTTGGGGAAAAGCGGTATTTTTTTTGAAAAGGCAAAGGGACAAAAGGAGTGCAAAAAATTTTAGGGGGAAAAAGTCTGTTTAGGTACCTGGTAAAGTGTATGGTAGAGTTATTATTGGAAAAAAATTAAGAGTAAAAAAGAAAGCAGGATAGCAGATGAACAAGGGGCTTTAAGGGAAAAGGGAGGGGGGTAGACCAAGTGTTTACAGGAAAAATATAGGTGAACAGTATTTGGATAAGGGGAAAGATGTTTTTTTGGCAGGGAGTTTTGTATTGTTCCTTTGTATAAAAGGGAAAGGGGACAAAAAAAGAGTGCAAAAATTATGGGAAAAAAAGTCTGTTAGTGTACCTTTGGGAAAGGGGTATGGTAGAGTTTTTTATTGGGAAAAAATTAAGAGTAAAACAGAAAGCAGGATAGCAGATGAACAAGGGGCTTTAGGAAAAGGGAGGGGTGTGTAGACCAAGTGTTTACAGTGGGAAAAATATAGGTGAACAGGATTTGGATAAGGGTAAAGATGTTTTTTTGGATTTAGGATTTGGAAAAAGGGGTATGATAGGGTAATGGGGGCAATGTGGCAGATGTTTTAGGTGTATGGAATAGGAGGAAGGTTACTGGGAAAACAGTGAAGAGTTTTTATGAGGGGTAGGAGGTCGGTTGGGTTTGAGGAGGGGAAGGGGGCTATTTCCCAGTAAAAAATGGGGGTTAGACAAGGATGTGATGTCACCGTGGTTGTTTTAATATATTTATAGATGGGGTTGTAAGAGAAGTGAAAAGGGGGGTCTTGGCAAAAGGGGGTTGGGCCAAAAGATAAAAAAGCAAATACAAAGTGGGAGTTGTCACAGTTGCTTTTTGCTTTACACTGTCTTTTTGGGGGATTCTGAAAGAGAAGCTGAAGAGGTTGGTGGATGAATTTTAAAGGGGGTGTAAAAGAAAAATTGAAAGTGAATATAGGAAAGAGTAAGGTGATGAGGATAACAAAAAGAATAGGTGGGGAAAGATTGGGTATCAGATTGGGGGGAGGAAAATATGGAGGAGGGAAAAAGTATTTTGGGTATTTGGGAGTGGACATGTCGGCGGATGGGTCTATGAAGGATGAGGGGAATCATAGAATTGATGAGGGGGAAAAGGGTGAGTGGAGCACTTGGAGTCTGTGGAGACAAAGAAACCTTTTCCATGGGAATAAAAAGGGGAAAAAATGAGAGTATAGTTATACCAACGCCCTTATATGGGTGTGAAGCATGGGTGATGAATGTTGCAACGAGGAGAAGGCTGGATGCAGTGGAGATGTCATGTCTGGGGGTCAATTTTGGTGTGAATATAATGCAGAGAATTCGGGGTTTAAATTGGAGGAGGGGCGGGATTTCCAAAAAGATTGTTCAGAGAGCTGAGGAGGGGGTTTTTGAGGTGGTTTGGACATGGAGAGAATGGGGAAAGAGACAGAGTGACTTCGAGAGTGTATAAATCTGTAGGGAGGGGGAAAGGGGGGAAGGGGGCGGCCCAGGAAAAGGGTTTGGGGGGGGGAAAGGAAATTTTTTGTGCGAGGGGCTTGGACTTTCCCGCGCTGTGTGGGTATTTTTTAAAAGGGGAATGGAGGCATATGGTTTTTAATACTTGAGTGCTGTTGGAGTGTGAGCAAAGGGAACATTTATGAAGGGATTCAGGGGAAAAGGGGAGGGGGCTTGAGTTCTGGAGATGGGAAGTACAGTGCCGGGACTCTGAAGGAGGGGTGTTAATGTTGCAGTTTTATAACTGTAGTTTTAAAAAACACCCCCGGCAAAACAGTGATGGGGTGAATGATGAAAAGTTTTCTTTTTTGGGCCACCCTGCCTTGGTGGGGAAACGGCCCATTTTTAATAAAAAAAAAAAAAAATAATAAAAAATAATATTAATTGTAATAATGTCAAACTGCAAATTATTTTATCATTTTTATTACTATTATTATTATAATTATTATTATTATTATTATTATTATTATTATTATTTTGTTGTTGTTGTTGTAGTTTTATAATCATTATTAAAAAATATTAGTAAAAATATTTGAATTAGTAATAATATTAGTATTAGAAGATTGATTTTAGTATTAGTGGAAATATTAGCAATAGTATTATGATTATTATTATTAGTAGTAGTAGTAGTATTAGTAGTATTAGTATGATGACTAGTATTAGTATAAACATTTGTGTTAACCTTACTATTAGTATTAGAACGTTGGACTGCACGCGGCTGGCAGTGGGAGCCTGGTTGATCAAGCCATGATCCACCGTGAAGCCTGGTCATGGATGGGGCCGCGGGGCTTTGACCCCTGAACATCTCCCAGGTATACTCCAGGTAGCAGTATTTGTATAAGTATCAGCATTAGTATTTGTATCAGTATCAGCATTAGTATTTGTATAGTATCAGCATTAGTATTTGTACCCAGTATGAACATTAGTATTTTTATCAGTAGTAGTATTAGCTTTAGTATTAATATTATTGCCGATCAAGTAACTGCTCCATATCATGCGACTCAAGTAACTGCTCCATATACATGCGACTCAAGTAACTGCTCCATATACATGCGACTCGCGGGTTTTCTTCAAATATAAAAAAATTGGCTCGTACAAGTTTTTTTTTTCTGAAGAAAGTTTTGGCAGGCAATATGTCGACCAATCAGCCGGTCAAAGATGCTCGACGATATTAATTTTCCGTCAGAGCATAAAAGAAAAAAGGGGAAGGAGGGGAGCTCGAGGGTGGCTGAAAAATATGCTAAGAACAGAGGCTTTGGAAATGAGACATGTTAGCTACCATTTTGTTACCATTTTGTCCTAGGCACATGTCGATTAGACATGTTTCGGCCCGCCGAATTGAACCCGCCCCCCAAATGCGTGAAGCAGGAGCCCCTAGCCACCACATCGGGGCGTGTGTGTGGGGTGCGTGTGTGTGTGTGTGTGTGTGTGTGTGTGTGTGTGTGTGTGTGTGTGTGCTCACCTGTTTGTAATGCAGGGGCCGAGTCATAGCCCTGGCCCCGCCTCTTCACTCTGTGTGTGTGTGTTTGTGTTTTTTTTTGTGTGACTCACCTATTTGAGTTGCAGTGGTCGAGTCACAGCCCTGGCCCCGCCTTTTCACTGGCCGCTACTGGTCACTCTACTCGCTCCATGAGCTTTATCATACCTCTCAGCTGTTATGGATCCTGCCCACTCATACATCCACATTTCCCTTCATGACAACTCTCTGACTGAAGAAATACTTCCTAACATCACTGTGGTTCATCTGAGTCTTCAACTTCCAACTGTGACCCTTGTTGCTGTGTCCCACCTCTGGAACATTTTGTCTCTGTCCACCTTGTCAATTCCTCTCAGTATTTTATATGTCGTTATCATTTCTACCATCTCCCGTCTCAGTGTCGTCAAATCGATTTCTCCGGGGGTAGTTTGTTGCAAACCTTTTCACTTCTCTAGTTTCCACATGCCTTTGGTAGGGGTTTCCAAGCTGAGCCTTATACCCTTATGGGCCTAACGCACAGTGTACAGGGTCCTGAATGACTCCTTATTAAGATGTCGGAATGCTGTTCTTAGGTTTGCTAGACGCCCATGCTGCAGCTGTTATTTGGTTGATGTGCCTCAAGAGATTTGCCCGGTGTTACTCACCCCAAGATCCTTTTCCTTGAGGAGGTTTGTAAGCTCTGCCTCCACTACGTCACTTTCTAGGCTATTCCACTTCCTGACAACTCTATGACTGAAGAAATACTTCCTAACATCCTTTGACTCAAAGGGGTCTTCAACTTCCAATTGTGACCCCTTGTTTCTGTGTCCTCTCCTGGAACACTTGTCTCTGTCCACCTTATCTATTCCTATAGTATTTTATATGTCGTTATGTCCCCTAACCCTCATATCCTCCAGTGTCGTCAGGCCGATTTTTAACCTTTCTTGCAGGACAATCCCATTAGCTCTGGGACTAGTCTTGCTGCAAACCTTGCACTTTCTCTAATTTTTGACGGCTTGACCCGGTGTGGGGTTTCCCAAAATGGTGCTGCATACTCCAGTATGGGCCTGAAAGTATGGTGTACAGAGTCTTGAACGATTCCTTAGTGAGGTATTGAACGCTATTCTTAGGTTTGCCAGCCGCCCGTATGCTGCAGCAGTTATCTGATTGATGTGTGCCTCAGGAGATTTCTCATTATACTCACCCCAAGATCTTTTCCTTGAGTGAGGTTTGCAGTCTTTGGCCACCTAGATTATACTTTGTCTGCGGGCTCTTTGCCCTTCCCCGATCTTCATGACTTTACATTTAGCAGGGTTAAATTCAAGGAGCCAGTTACTGGACCAGGCTTGTAGCCTGTCTAGGTCTCTTTGTAGGGTTTTGCCTGATCGTCGACTGATATAATTTTTCTCATTAACTTCACATCATCTCAAACAGGGACACTTTTGGTCACCCCCTGTTATTTTCAATATACCAAAAACATAAGGCCTAGGACTGACCTTTGGGGGAACCCCCCCCCCTCCAAGGGGCCAATCACACCCCCGTCCCG
>WNWK01046933.1:0-14124 GCA_009830355.1 Cherax destructor
CACCATTCTTCAAGGAGTTTCATATATACTCCAGGATGTCTAAAACATTGCTGGGACCTATAAATACTTTGTATATATTTATAGACAATAGGGAAATGACCAAGGCAGGTGAAATTGTTCACCTGTTGGTGTCATTGTGACTATTTGAGTACTATTTCAGTACGTAATATTAGTGTTAGAACAAAGATTGGCTATGAAATCACAAGAACTATTATAAATTATAATTACCAGAACATAAAAATTGTATAAATTGCATCCAGCACCAACTTGTCGGGCTTATATCTCGGTAAGTACTGGCCCAAAATTTTTTTTTAGCCTATCCTGTTTATAAAAATGTGTTTCATTTAAAAAAAAAAAAGATTTTTTTCAAAATATTCGGAGCAGTGCGCGAGTGAACGTAGATAGACAGTTTAACCCTTTCGGGTCGGTGCCGTACTAATACGTTTTACAAGCAGGGGTTGGTGCCGTACTAGTACGCGTAAATTCTAGCGGCTTCAAATCGAGGGAGAAAGCTCGTAAGCCTGCATATGATAGAATGCATCTATGTGGTAGTGGCCCAGTAGGAAAAAATCTATGCACCCGCATTGCATTGTGGGAGTGGTAATTCAGTACACCTTGTCACCAAGCCATGAGGTAAGGAATACCTCACTTCCGCAGTGTGAGTGGTAGGGAAGGCAGTGGGGAAGACAGTGGGGTGGGTGGGGAATACAGTGGGGAAGACAGTGGGGAGTGGGAAGGTGGGGAAGACAGTGGGGTGGGTGGGGAAGGCAGTGGGAAGACAGTGGGGTGGGTGGGGAAGGCAGTGGGGAAGACAGTGGGGTGGGGAAGACAGTGGGGTGGGTGGGGAAGGCAGTGGGGAAGACAGTGGGGGTGGGGAAGACAGTGGGGTGGGTGGGGAAGGCCATGGGGGGGCAGGGGGGCAGGCAGGCAGGCAGGCAGGCGGGCAGGCGGGCAGGCGGGCAGGCGGGCAGGCGGGCAGGCAGGCAGGCAGGCGGGCGGGCAGGCGGGTGGGCAGGCAGTGGGGCAGGCGGGCAGGCGGGCGGGCAGGCAGGGGGGCGGGCGGACGGGCGGGCGGGCGGACGGGCGGGCGGGCTTGTCAGGCGGGCTTGTCGGGCGGGCTTGTCGGGCAGGCGGGCAGGCGGGCAGGCTGGCAGGCTGGCAGGCTGGCAGGCTGGCAGGCTGGCATCCTCATTTGTCAAATGTCATCACTCTTGATAAGACCAGGGTAACCCCTGGCTGGCTGGCAAGGAGGGTGGTAGGGAGGCAAGGAGAGTGGCAGGGAGGGTGGTAGGGAGGCAAGGGCAGGGAGGGAGGGAGGCAGGGGTTGAGGCAGGCAGGCGAAGGCAGTGTTCCTCATTTGTCAAATGTCATCACTCTTGATAAGATGAGGCTAACCCCTGGCTGGCTGGCAGGGAGGGAGGCAAGGATAGTGGCAGGCAGACGAAGGCAGTGTTCCTCATTTGTCAAATGTCATCACTCTTGATAAGATGAGGCTAACCCCTGGCTGGCTGGGAGGGAGGGAGGGAGGCAGGGATAGTGGCAGAGAGGGAGGGAGGCAGGGGTTGAGGCAGGCAGACGAAGGCAGTGTTCCTCATTTGTCAAATGTCATCACTCTTGATAAGATGAGGCTAACCCCTGGCTGGCTGGCTGACTGGGAGGCAGGCAGGGAGGGAGGCAGGGAGGGAGGCAGGGAGAGTGGCAGGGAGGGAGGGAGGCAGGGGTTGAGGCAGGCAGGCGAAGGCATCAAATGTCAACAGTAATTAGTTTAGCAATAATAAATAAGATAAGAGGACCCTCACCCCTGTGGGGAATTGAGAGAGATAAGTCTATCTGGGACACCGCCACTAGCAATAAACAAACTCCCAGGGAGATGACAGACTCGTATAATTTTACCGCAGTCATTCCCTTTAAGGTATGTGAGAACTTTACCCGCTCCTGGCCGCACCCAAGGGGTACCTTCAATATTCTCGTTAACCCACTGCACTCTGGACCAGTATAAATAAATCTGAGAAGATCATTTATTATAATTATGTTATATTAAATTTAAGTGGACTGTATTGGTTATTAAACAACTGATCAAACAGGAGAAGAGGTAGAGAACACACAGTTAAATTAACATGATCAACACTCACCTAATTAACAGCATCATAGCGGTGTATCGTAGATCGTTGACCTAGCTAAAGTACATCTACTGTGCGTAAAATATCATTGGCCAATAACAAATTCGCAAGCAGAGTACTTAGCTTTAGATGAGGGAGTCGTTCCGTTGTTGACGCCCTCCTGCGATCTGATTCGATCGCGATGGTATTAGCTGTCTCGTCGAGTCAAGGAAGGTTAATTTCCGTGCACTCTTATACGCCCACGAGACCGAGCGTTAGTTAACATGTGGTGGTCGGTAGCGAATCAGATCCACTCACTAATCCGACCTTTTGTACTGTTTATACGTATAACTTTACATATTACGTATATCCTGGCTTAATGCCCACTAGTTTATACACATTCACAGTCTCGATACTTGGATTTCGGTAGATAACTTGCGATATGTTAGTTCATTTCAACCGCGTCCAATATGGCGGTCGGGGTATGGCGTACCCAAGTTAGCCTCGCCCGGACAATCAACCCCTGATTATTTACAACTCGGTTTCACTATATTCACCATTTCACAATATTCATCGAATACATTTCAGTCTCTTCTCAGACGAAAACTCCCCTGCATCAGGGGGTTACGACTTTATCCTGCCGTATAATCATTTCACTCAGTTCAAATAGGCCTATGACCGCGTCACTCGCCAGCGGTACACCTTAATTCACAATTATTGTCCTATTACTGGACCTCCTGGACCGATTGTCCCACTTGATATTCGCCGCTCACTGGATATTCCTCCACATTACGAAAGGAGGTAATTAAATCCGATTTGGTGGGCGGCGTCTCCAAATTCGACAGGCCATTTCACCACCTGATCTCGGGTCGCTAGGCTCGCGGTTCACTCTCTGCCCATTACCCTCTACCCCGCTCCCTGCCCACTTCACGAGGCATCTTGCGCATGCGTGTGAATTCGTTGGTTCTTTTCAGTTAATGTTAAGCCAACAGCAACACATTAATGATATCTATTCATATTGGAAAGTTTATCGAATATAACTTTCGGAAAATACCCAATATTTTTCACACCCTCTTCAAATGTCACTTTTGTAATTAGATTAGCGATAAGACTGACACACCTTCCTTCAATAATAATAATAATAATAATATTATTATTATTACTATTATTATTATAATATTCTCACGTCTATCCTAGGTTATTTACACTATGTATAATTGTATTTATGTGTTCCTGTGAGATAGACACACATCCAGCCAGCCAGCCAGCTGACCATCCATGCAACCAGCTGTTCAGCCAGCCAGCTGGTCAGGTAGCCAGCCAGTCAGCTGGTCAGCTAGCCAGCCAGCCAGCTGGTCAGCCAGCCAGCCAACTGGTCAGCAAGCCAGCCGGCTGGCCATCCATCCAGCCAGCTGGTTAGCTAGCCAGCCAGCCAGCCAGCTAGCCTGCCAGCCAGCCAACTGGTCAGCAAGCCAGCCGGCTAGCTGGTCAGCCAGCAAGCCAGCCAGCCAGCTAGCCAGCTGGTCAGCTAGCCAGCCAGCCAGCTAGCTAGCCAGCCAGCCAGCTAGCTGGTCAGCTAGCCAGCCAGCCAGCCAGCTGATCAGCAAGCCAGCTGGTCACCCAGCCAGCCAGCCAGCCAGTCAGCCAGCCAGCCAGCTGGTCAGCCAGTCAGCCAGCAGTTATTGTGTAGTATATAAGGAGTGTATATATACAAAATATGGTTTATATTGATCTCACAGGACATAAAAGTTACTTGAAAAAAATAAAATATTAAAAAATAGAAGAAAAAAGTAGAAAAAAAAAAAACTATTACCGGCCAACCGGAAGTCACGGATGTTGCTGTCAGCGATTCAATTTTGGTCAACTTGAAGCCTCCATATCTCCATAAGTATTGATCGCAAAAAAAATTTTGTTTAGCCATTTAGATTTAGAAAACAAAACTCTATCATTTCATAAGATAAAATAATTTTTTTTTCCTGAATATTTTTCGACCCTATGAACACGTTTCCGAGAAGGCCTGTCTACCCCCAAAGGGTTAAGGGTTAAATAATTTTGAAGAAAATATCATAGATGAATTAATGAAAATGTCTATATTAACGTAAAATAAGACATTTAATGTCCCCAAGAATGATTATTATTTGTATTACGTAATGTTTTCCCTCCGCCCACCAACACCATAGCATATAAACAACATGTTTATATGCTTTGTAACGTGTTTCTTATATAATTTTGAAGAAGATATCATAGATGGATTAATGAAAATGTCTATATTAACGTAAAATATGACATTTAATGTCCCCAAAGAGTGATTATTATTAGTATTACGTAATGTTTTCCCTCCGCCTGCCAACACCATAGCATATAAACATGTTTATATGCTTGTAACGTGTTTCTTATATAATTTTGAAGAAAATATTATAGATGGATTAATGAAAATGTCTATATTAAAGTAAAATAAAACAATTAATGTGCCCAAAGAGTGATTATTATTAGTATTACGTAATGTTTTTCCCTCCGCCCAGCAACCCCACCTACACAGCATATAAACAGCATGTTTATATGCTACATAACGTGTTTCTTATATAATTTTGAAGAAAATATCATAGATGGATTAATGAAAATGTCTATATTGACGTAAAATTGGACATTTAATGTGCCCAAGAGTGATTATTACATAATAGAGATGTGCTCACGGAAAATGTAAACAAACCAGGTGGCGCACGCTGTATCTGAAAGACTGCTCGCCGTATACAAAAGTTTTGGTCATAATTTGAACTCGCCATATGAACGGAATGCCGAAAGGCAAAACGCCGAAAAGCGGGGCCCTACTGTATATACGTTTGGACCGTTTACGGGTTAATGGTCTGAGATGAGTTATTGTTGTTGAACCCCATGCGCAGATTCCATAGGTGAGGTAGGGGTAAATGAGTGAGTGATATAGGGTAAGGAGAGCTGGTTGTGGAACATAGTACCGTATCTTGGATAGTATTCCCAACATCTTGGAGACTTTCTTGGAAATTTGTTGTATATGTGTCTGAAATTTGTGGACACTGTCAAGATGGATTCCTAAGAATTTTCCCTCTTAGAGTTTTGTGATAAGGGACCCGTTTATCATTATGTTAAGTGGTACATTTGTAGCTCTGTTTCCAAACTGAATGAAATAGGTTTTATCAATATTGAGAGTAAGTTTGTTAGTCATCATCCAGGTAGATATCTTCTGCAATTCAGCATTTACAGTGTTGGCTAGTATGACTGGGCTTGGGTGAGAGAAAACATATGTAGTGTTATCTGCAAATAGTATGGGTTTGAGTAGTTGAGATGCATTTGGTATTTCATTATTAATAATTTATAATAATTGATCTGGAGCACTTTAAATGTCATCAGTATTTGGTAGCTGACATTTAGAGCACTCCACAGCAATTATTATTAATTATTATTATTATTATTTCCCTAAAATATATTGTAGGGAAATAATAATAATAATAAATATTAATAATTGCTGTGGAGTGCTCTAAATGTCAGCTACCAAATACTGATGACATTTAAAGTGCTCCAGATCAATTATTATAAATTATTATTCTAAAAAATAATATATGCTATTTTTTGCATTTGTTCTTATGACAAGAGTGATTTAGGCATGTTTACCCTAATGTAAACATCTCATACGAGTGGCAGCCTGACTGCCTCTCTTACCCCACTCATAATATGGCATATATTATTCATTTCAGCGTCTTTATTACAGTTTTAGGGTATTTATCATGTTTCTGATATCATTTTGGAATAAATGTAATAGCTAGATAACCTTTATTTAGTACATTCATTACTTACTTCCCTACAATATATTGTAGGGAAATACTGCTTCCTTAACCTATTGAACCATGAACAAACATAAAACACATGAAAACATAGTAAAATATTGTACTACAGTGGTACCCCGACTTACGATATTTTTTCATTCCAGAATGCTGTTCAAGTGTCATTACCAAACGTATTTATCTCCATAAGAAATGATGTAAAATAGACTAGTCCTTTTAGACCCCCAAAATTACACTTACAAAAGCATTTAAAAAAATAAACTTACATAAAAGGGTGTGTTTGGGGACCATCGTAAGTCGGGGTACCACTGTATATAGTACTACATACATATTATACTGTAGTTTAATAACAAATAATGAACAAACAAAATACTCAGTGAGTGAGTGGTGGGCGGGCTGGCTGCCGGGTCGGAGGGAAGGCAGTAGGGACGCTTGGGTGGGGGGAAACTAAAATATGATTTGGTGGCTGGGAATTTGGCGGCCGGGAATTCACGAATGTGTGAAGCCCGCGAAAGTGGAAAACGCGAATGTTGAGGGAGACCTGTACTACAGAGTTATATGCTCTCCAGGTCATTCTATTTTGTCCCATCCTCTCTAAATGTCCAAACCACCTCAACAACCCCTTCTCAGCCTTCTGGATAATACTTTTAGTAACCCTGCACCTCCCCTTAATTTCCAAACAACAGATTCTCTGCATTATATTCACACCGCACATTGTCTTGAGAAATGACATCCCTACTGCCTCCAGCCTTCTCCTTGTTGCAACATGACTATACACTCATACATTCCCCATTTTGCTTCTATGAATAACATTCTTTGTCTCCAAAGACTTCTCAGTGCACCACTCACCTTTTTCTCCTCATCAATTCTATAATTCACCTCGTCTTTCATAGACCCATCTGCTGACAAGTCTACTCTCAAACAGCCGAATACATTCACTTCCTCCATAATCCCTCCCTCCAATCTGATATCCAATCTTTCATTAACTAAATTTTTAGTTATCCTTATCACCTTACTCTTTCCAATGTTCACTTTCAATTTCCTTCTTTTACATACCCTACCAAACTCATCCACTAACCTCTGCAACTTCTCTTCAGACTCTCCCAAAAGCACAATGTCATCAGCAAAGAGCAACTGTGACAATTTCCACTTGGTGTTAGATTCTTCATGTTTTAATCTCACACCTCTTGCCAACATCTGAGCATTCACTTCTCTTACAACCCCATCTATAAATATATTGAACAACCATGGTGACATCACACATCCCTGTCTAAGGCCTACTTTTACTGGGAAATAATCCCCCCTCTCGCCTACATACTCTAACCTGAGCCTCACTATCTTCATAAAAACTCTTCACTGTTTTCAGTAACCTACCTCCTATTCCATACATTTGCAACATCTGCCACATTGCCCCCCTACCTACCTTATCACATGCCTTTTTCAAATCCATAAATGCCACAAAAACTTCTTTACCCTTATCTATATACTGTTCAACTACAGTAGGGCCGCACTTATACGGAAAGTTAGGTTCCAGGTTAGTGCCTTAACCCTTAAACGGTCCAAACGTATATATACGTTAGTACTACTACTGCCCCAAACGTATTTTTTTATGTTTTATTTTCCTGCCTCCAAATTTGGCACGATTGACCTGAGATGCCTGGTGAGCATAGAATGGGTCTTAACACTTGGTGTGTGCCATATTAAAAAATCTGGGACCACTTAGTACCTTGTGGGAGCACCAGGTAAATTGAGCGCCAGCTAGAGCAAACACTGCGGCAAACACCAAGGATTCACTGATGTCATGTCATATTAACACTCCCCTTTGAAGTGGAAAGTGATGTCGGCAGGCTGGCAGGCCAGCTGGCTGCCTGCCTGCCTGGCCACCTGGCTGGCAAGCAGCTGGTTGGCCACCTGGCTGGTCAGCTGGGTACCTGATTGGCTGTCTATCTCTGTCTGTCTGTCTGTATCTATCTGTCTCTGTCTCTTTCTCACAGGAACACATACGTAAATACAATTATACATAGTGTAAATTACCTAGGATAACTAAAAAAATCAAGACAAAGTGATATAATGCACTTGCGATCTGCGTAATACCAGTTGGTTTATGAGCTACTCTCTGAGACAAGCAGACAGAAAGGAGACGACACACAGGCAGACTGAAAGACAGACACACAGACAGACAGAAAGACAGACACACAGACAGACAGGTTTGCGTAACAAATAAAGGGAAGCAGTGTAAACTCCTCAAATGTCATCACTGTAATTACTGGACTGATAAGAAAAGATAAGACTACGGCTCACCCTTCGTGAAATGTCACCAGTCATCATTAGTGGAGATCAGATGAGATAAGGCAGCGATGCTTCAAGGGAACTTTGGTCTGGTGGCTAAAGCTCTTGCTTCACACGGCGAGGGCCTGGGTTCGATTCCCAGCCAGGGCAGAAACATTGGGCGTGTTTCTTTACACCTGTTGTCTATGTTCCCCATCAGTAAAATGGGTACCTGGGTGTTAGTCGACTGGTGTGAGTCGCATCCTGGGACACTGACCTAATCTGCCCGAAATGCTCAGCATAACAAGGGACTTTCTATATAGTAATATGTCACTGATGTCAGCTAGGCCTGTATACCATGTACATGTACTTGTAGTAAATAAAGATATTATTATTATTATTATTATTATCATCATCATTATTATTCACTATCATTATTATTATTATTATTTTATGCATTATCATTATTATTATTATTTGAGTACAATTTCAGTACCTAATATTAGTGTCAGAACACAGATTGGCTATGAAATCACAAGAACTACTATAAATTGTGATTATGAGAACATAAAAATTATATAAAATAATAAAAAAAGTGAAAAAAAGGTATATCGGGAACGATTCTGCAAGCAGCAGGACTCCTGTTGCTGTCAGGTGAGCATCCAGTGCCAACTTCTCCGCCTCATATCTCAGTAACTACTGACCCAAATTCTTTTTTTTTTTATCCTATAACACTTTAAAAAAAATGTGCTCTTTATTTCTATAAAAAAAAAAAAATTCAAA
This sequence comes from Cherax destructor, assembly GCA_009830355.1. Classification (NCBI taxonomy): domain Eukaryota; kingdom Metazoa; phylum Arthropoda; class Malacostraca; order Decapoda; family Parastacidae; genus Cherax; species Cherax destructor. Next base: position 8,966 of record WNWK01046933.1, read on the forward strand.
AGATTCAGGGCACTGGGCGAGCTAACGTAAATATACGTGTGGACCGTTTAAAGGTTAAAGCAGACATCGCCGAAAAGCAGAACGCCATTTTTTTCTACTTCTAAATGCATATAAATGCCAGACAACAAGCTTACACTAACTTATATTAACCCTTTTAGGGTCCGTGCCGTAGTTCTATAGCTTTGAGTTCAAGGTCCAAACCATAGTTCTACGTCATGAGCTCAGCTCACTCAGATAAGCTGCGAGTGGTAAATCTGGGCCTGGATATGAGAGAATACATCTATGTGGTAAGTGTGCATCACATAAAACAAATCCTGCAGCACACAGTGTATAATGAGAGAAAAAAAACTGAAACCGCAATTTTCGATTAAAACAGCGATTTTGCAGTGTTTTTTCATATACTTTGTATAGTTGTATTTGCGATTTCTTGGTCTCATTTGATAGAATGGAAGATATATTACAGATATAGAGATGATTTTGATTGGTTTTAGTAATGCAAATGGCTTGAAACTGAGCTCAAAATAGCGGAAATGATAAATTTTTGCCTATGTTCAAGAGTAAACAAATGACCTCACACGTCTAATACGCGCCAGTTGGTGGGTCTAATATACGTTCACCAATGTTGTGATATTATTTGTACAATTATTATAATATTGCATAACAGTAAATCTTCCATGTTTTTGTTTGAATAAAAATTCATTATGTGAATAAAAAATAAAAATGGAATTCATTTGTAGACTGAAAACGTAACTAATGAACAGAGGAAATGTTAGTTTAGTGCCAGGAATGCTTGCATTGTTTATTTTGCACCCTTTTTTGAAATTGGAATATTTTGAACTTTGAGATAAATTGGCTAAATTACCAATTTCCAATAACTTTATTTTGTAGTTGAAACAGTTGACTGGGCGATTTCTTGTGCTCAATCGATAGAATAGAAGAAATACTAGTGAAATATCTAAGAATTTAGTCGACTAGAATAATGTAATTGGCCTAAAATGGGAGTTAAAGTCGGCAAAATCGCTGATGTGTAAATATCGCAGACACATCAAAATTCGCAAGAGCATAATTTCGTCAATTTTCAATCAAATTTCGTAAAAAGAGAGCAAATGAGAGGGTGGGTGAGATGTTATTAACAAATTTTGTTGAAAATAAGAAAAAGTTTTGGAGTGAGATTAACAAGTTGTGAAAGCCTGGGGAAAAAATGAATTTGTCAGTTAAAAATAGGAGAGGAGAGTTATTAAATGGAGAGTTAGAAGTATCGGGAAGATGGAGGGAATATTTTGAGGAATTGTTAAATGTTGATGAAGATAGGGAAGCTGTGATTTCGTGTCTAGGACAAGGAGGAATAACATCTTATAGGAGCGAGGAAGAACCAGTTGAGTGTGGGGAAAGTTCGTGAGGCAGTGAGTAGAATGAAACGGGGTAAAGCAGCTGGGATTGATGGGATAAAGATAGAAATGTTAAAGGCAGGTGGGGATATAGTTTTAGAGTGGTTAGTGTTTTTATTTAATAAATGCATGGAAGTGGGTAAGGTACCTAGGGATTGGCAGAGAGTATGCATAATTCCTTAGTATAAAGACAAAGGGGACAAAAGAGTGTAAAAATTATAGGAAAATAAGTCTGTTGAGTATACCTGGTAAAGTGTATGGTAGAGTTATTATTGAAAGAATTAGGAGTAAGACGGAGAGCAGGATAGCGGATGAACAAGGAGGTTTTAGGAAGGGTAGGGGGTGTGTAGACCAAGTGTTTGCAGTGAAACATATAGGTAAACAATATTTAGATAACGGTAAGGAGGTGTTTGTGGCATTTATGGATCTGGAAAAGGCATATGATAAGGTGGATAGGGGGGTATTGCGACCCCAGAATGGGCCCAAATGTACATATATAAATTTGATGTATATTTTCATTTCTTAAAATTTTATATTGCTGATATTTTCGATAATAGCTAAATCGTTAATATCTTGCTTTATATTATTATTTGACTTAGCTATTTTATTAGGTAGGATGTAATATTATAATACAGTGGACCCCCAAGTTTCGTAAAAACTTTACTCCTGAAGTCTGCTCAAGCACTATTACCGAACGAATTTACTCCCTTAGGAAAAAATATCACGTAGGTTAGTCTATTTCAGACCCCCAAAAATATACTTCCACATGCACTTAAAATATTATACTTACATAACTGTACGATTTCCGGGGTATTCGTTAACCGAGGGTCCACTGTATTGTGCTCTTTGTACGAGTGTTGAGTAGCAGCCCGTGAGTTGGCAAACTACCGCTTACTGCACTTCGCTTCTTATACTGCCGGCTTCTGGTAGCTGGGCACCAGTCTCATGGGAGTCACGTGATCACAATTGTGGGAGGCGACAGCCCCACTTTCCTTGCTCTCTTGCCTGCTGACTCTCGTTGGAGAAAGACCTCGCTCCTGTCTCTGCTTGTTTTCTCGTCATTTAGATTCTGTTTGGTAGAGTATGTATTCGGTGGTGAGACGAAACATACTTATCAGGACTCTGTGTAACTCTGTTCACAGAGAATAGTCTAGACAGTGATTTTCGACGTTTTACTGGGTTGTGTGTCGCATTGACACTGAGATAACTCAGGTCTCTAGCTATAGCTCTTGACCTAATTCGTTAAGGCATTTGTGCACCGTCACAGTCGGGGATTTTTATGCTGAACCTAGATTCAGTAATAAGGGAGTTTTGTGACTATTTTGGAGTATCTGTTGAGGGTCCCCATTTAGGGTCGTTTTCCTATCTCCTTGTTCCTGACGCTGTTTTGCTGTTGCCTGATATATTGCTGTTCGGCGAATTTGTCATTTTACTGTTCAATCAAGCTGTTCTGATTGTCAGTTTGTTAGAGAAGCTAGCTTATGAGAAGACATTCAGTCGGTCACTGGTTGAGTCGAGTCTTAAAGAGTTACCTGGAGCACACTCATACACACATCTACACTTATTTGTATATATTTGTATATATCTGCATATTGTAAATTGACGACTTTGTACCAGATGGTACTTTAGAGCCATTCAGATATATGTGCCTTCAGCACAATAATATTGTTTATGAGAAAAGTGTAGGAGCTAACCTCCTAATTAACATCAGTATATTTACATTTAATTTGATTTACTACAATATCCTAGACGTTCTAACTTTGATAATAAACATTTTAAATATATTTCTTTGGTTAGTACCCTATTAGTTGTAATCCTCTTGATGACTATTGAATATGTTGGATAACTGGACCAGGATACTGACTTTGTTGCAAAAGCCCAGTAACAGGCTGGATGCTAAAAGGGCAATCCTTTCTAGTGTTCACTGGAGATGTCTATTTCTAATAGATATCGTGTGTGGTAGTTAACAAGGTAGTTCAACACTCTCTCGAACAATGTGGCAGATGTTGCAAATGTATGGAATAGGAGATAGGTTATTGAAAGCAGTTTAAAGTTTTTACAAGGATAGTGAGGCACAGGTTAGAGTATGTAGGCGAGAGGGAGATTATTTCACAGTAAAAGTAGGCCTTAGACAGGGATGTGTAATGTCACCGTGCTTTTTTAATATATTTATAGATGGAGTTGTAAGAGAAGTGAATGCTCGAGTGTTGGCAAGAGGTGTGGGGTTAAAAGATAAAGAATCCAACACAAACTGGGAGTTGTCACAGTTGCTCTTTGCTGATGACACTGTGCTTTTGGGGGATTCTGAAGAGAAGTTGCATAGGTTGGTGGATGAGTTTGGTAGGGTATGTAAAAGAAGGAAATTAAAAGTGAATATAGGAAAGAGTAAGGTGATGAGGATAACAAAAAAATTAGATAACGGAAGATTGGATATCAGATTGGATATCAGATTGGAGGGAGAGAGTATAGAGGAGGTGAATGTGTTCAGATATTTGGGAGTGGATGTGTCAGCAGATGGGTATATGAAGGATGAGGTGAATCATAGAATTAACGAGGGGAAAAAGGTGAGTGGTGCACTGAGAAGCTTGTGGAGACAGTGAACTTTATCCATGAAAGCAAAGAGGGGAATGTATGAGAGTATAGTTATACCAACACTTTTGTATGGGTGTGAGACATGGGTTGTGAATGTTGCAACAAGGAGAAGGCTGGAGGCAGTGGAGATGTCATGTCTGAGGGCAATGTGTGGTGTGAATATAATGCAGAAAATCCGTAGTTTGGAGATTTGGAGGAGGTGTGAGATTACCAAAACCATTATCCAAAGAGCTGAGGAGGGGTTCTTGAGATGGTTTGGACATATAGAGAGGATGGAACAAAATAGAATGACTTCGAGAGTGTATAAATCTGTAGTGGAGGGAGGCAGGGTAGGAGTTGGCCTAGAAAAGGTTGGAGGGAGGGTGTAAAGGAGATTTTGTGTCCAAGGGGCTTGGACTTCCAGCAAGCGTGCGTGAGCGTGTTAGATAGGAGCGAATGGAGACAAATGGTTTTTAGGACTTGACGTGATGTTGGAGTGTAGGCAAGGTAACATTTATGAAGGGTTTCAGGGAAACCGACAGGCCGGACTTGATTCCTGGAGATGGGAAGTACAGTGCCGGCACTCTGAAGGAGGGGTTATTGCAGTTTTGTAGCTGTAGTGTAAGCACGCCTCTGGCAAGAAAGTGATGGAGTGAATGATGATGAAAGTTTTTCTTTGTCGGGCCACCCTGCCTTGGTGGGAAACGGCCAATGTTAATAATAAATATCATCAAATGTCATTCCACTGCTTACCCTGTCAGCAGAAAAGTGACACTCGTCATAAACACCATGCTTCAAGAAGTTTCATATATACTCCAGCATGTCTAAAACATTGCTGGGACCTATAAATACTTTTTATATATTCCTGGACGATAGTAAATGACCAAGGCAGGTGTAAATGTTCAACTGTCAGTGTGTTTGTGACAATTTGAGTACAACTTCAGTGCCTAATATTAGTGTCAGAACAAAGACTGGCTATGAAATCGCAAGAACTACTATAAATTGTAATTTTCAGAACATAAAAATTATATACAGTGGAACCCTTAGTTTCGAACTTAATCCGTTCCAGGAGCTAGTTCTAAAGTCGAAACGTTCGAAGCAATATTTCCCATAAGAAATAATGTAAATCCAATTAATTCGTTCCTGCTGTCAGGAGGCATGACAAAATAGTACTTCACTATGACGCTATTAGTAAGTAAG